>JAGFMF010011922.1:1818739-1846490 GCA_019455555.1 Galemys pyrenaicus
CCCACCCCACCTCCAGTTTGGCCTCTCCCGGGCTTAAGAGCCGGCCGGGGAAAATGCTCCTAAGTCGACGGCTACACAGAGAAGCGGCGCCTCCATCTTGCGCTGCTCCGCGTTCTCCATTTTGGGCCACCCATGGGGGGGGGGGTCTCCGTAGAGGCCCCGAGGGAGAGTTGGGCGAGGGAAGGCAGCGAAAATCTTCAGGAGGGTAGTGCAAAAGAAGAGTCCGGCGGTAGAAAGCCACTCTAGGAGTAGGAGGTAGGGAGGAAGGGGGCTGGAAGTTCCTGGGTCGGGTGGAGGTGGTGACTGGGGGTTGGAGGGAGAAGAGGCAGAAAAAAGGGGTTTGGGGGGACGCGGAGACCAGGCGGATTCTCCCCGCTGGGACTTAGCCACCCGCTCCAGGGCCGCCCCTTTTTGGGGGGCAAAAGGCAGCTGAACGGAAATTAAATGGCCAGAGTGCCCCATCTCCTTCCCTCCCAACTCCTCTCTCGCGCCCTATTTCCACCACACACACCTCACGGTGGGCCCCGCGCCCTCCGGGTGCCCCTCCAAACTTCTAGAAGCTTCGCCTCCGCCATTTTATAACTTACCTCCCCCCTCAGCGTACAGAGGCAGCAACGAGACTGTTCGCCTCCCCCACTCCTCCTTCCTTCTTTCTCAGGCCGGGGGCTTCTTCACCCCTGGGCTGGTACAAGATATTTTCCCCTTCCTCTTCTTTACACCCTCGAAATCTACTCAGGGACGGAAGCTCCCGCGGTTCTAGAGCGGTGGGGGGTTTTGAAAGTGGCGGTCGGATCCGGCGGGTTTTTTTTTTTCTTTTTTTTTTTTTTTTTTTTTTTGGTGGCGCTTCGGGATTGTTTGGGGTGTTCGCTCTTCGGCGACTTGGAGGCTAATGGAACGCGCAGGCGCCATCTGTCGGCCACGAACCCGCGCCCGGCTCCCGTTGGGGGAGAGCGGCATCTAGCGGCAGCGAGCCACCACTGCCACGCCGCGCTCCCAGCCCTCCCACCCGGCGTCCTCCTCCCAGTCAGCAGCCAATCGGGGCCGACAGCCTCCCGGGTCCGGCGTCTCCGACGCCGCCTTCCCACCCGGCGCCCGCAGGGGCGCGCCGCCGAGTGGGGTAAACAAGGTGCCGTGCCCGCGCCTGACTTACTCATTCCTTTGGCAGCGCTTCCGCCCGCGGGCCCGCTCGGGCCGCGTTTCCTCTCTTTATTGGAGGTGGTGGTGTCGACAGGAGGGCGCTTGGAAGGTCCCGCGGAGCCCCCGGCCGTGGGAAATCAGAAAAAGGGTTCGCTGGGGGACTCGTTCCCCGGCCCCTCCGCCCCCCCCCCGCGTTCCCGGGGGTGACCGCGTCGGAGGGCATCACCCGCCCACGTCTCCGCCGACACGCCCCGGCTGTTCGGCCCTAGTGCGCCCACCGTCGCTTCCCCGCAGCCCCTACTCCTTCCCACCAAGCCAACTCAAGTCGCGTTAACTCTGGCACCTGATCCCGAGTGATTCCGGAGTCGGGGCTGGGGCTTGGTTTGGTTTCCTTTTGCTGCGGTTGTGGAGAGAAAAGCGAGCTGATTCTCTACCAGGAAGAACTGGCACGGGGAGATTTTTTTTTCCTTACAACCCACTATGCCCGTCTCCCAGAAAACGTGGTCTCTATTGCCAGGGTCTAGGGAACTGGGCTCCTCGGCTGGGCGGCGCGCTCGACCAGTTTATTCTCCGCTCTGGCCTGGGGGGCCTTTGGAGGGGGTGCGGGTAGGAGAAAAAGGGACGGAGCGAAGTGGAGGGAAATCGAAATTTAGGCAAAAGGAATTCAAGGCCGACACACCCGGTCTTCCCGTTTCCCGGGGTCGGCCTCGCGACTCTCGTTAAAAATTGGGGTTCCTCCATAGCCTGCCTCCCAGCCCCCCCAAGATGTTTGAAGTGCGAAAGGACCCCTTTCGACCCTTCCACCGCAGTTAACGATCGTCTAGATCACCCTTGTTTGTATTCGAATCCAGCTTTCCGGACCTTTGATGACCTAGACCTCTCCACGCCGGGTGGGGGGAGGGGAGGGACTCGGGGCGGGCCCGTCCCCCGCCGAAGCGCTGCTTTTCCTAAGACTGGAAGAAGTGACCTATTACAGCGTCTCCATTACAGTTACAGAAGTTCCCAGATATATCCAGTTGTGTTAAGAGCTCTTTGTTTCTGTTTCTTCATTTAAATGCTTGGTGAAGACATTCCTTTCATATTAAATTACTTTTCAGTCTGGGAAAAGAAATAGACGTATTTAATAACAATAAATTTTCCAACTAAGAAATAATGAACGCCCCATGTAAATCATGGAGATTTCACCCGATATCATTTCCAAAGCATTCCTAATGCAATATAACGATTCTTTTCAGTCCTTAAATTATATTATTTCCTGTCGTGTGTCTAAATTGTTCTCCCATCCTCCATTGTTTTTACCCCTGCAACTTTTTTTAAAGTTACGGTATATTTAATCAACGGAATATAAAAGTTAAACAGAAAGAGCCAGCTATCAATAATAAGAAATGAAACCTGCGACATTTTTTATTTAACTCTAAAGCTTTGGGGAGTGGCATACTATTCAAGATAAATTTCCAGTTCTTTAATAGACCATCTTTGGTAGAATGTTACACAGTTTTTAATAGATTCGAGTTACAGAATGATGCAGCTAGAACATTAAATAGGAGGTAGTGGAAATTTACAGTTATGTAAGTCTATGCAAAATTCCACTTAAACTAATAAAAAAGTTGGGCTCTATACCAAATCATTTTACATTAATTTGGTTCAATTGTGCCAATTTAATATCAATTGATATTAAGTGATTTCCTGTTTTAGTATTAGCTGAAAACTAGTGATATCTACTCCAAACATTGCATTTATAGTACATGATGCAATTTTTCATGTTTTATAAATTAACATTCTCAGTTAATTGTATAAGCAGCAACTGATTCTTTAAACAATTTTATACTTTGAACAGAATTGAAAAGCTCTACTGTTTAGTAAGCTTTCATTTTGTGAAAAATACCCTGAAGAACATAAGTAACTGTACTGATATTTAAGGATATTCCACAGTAGCCCCTCTTTTTTTCCCCTAGAGTTTATTTTTTAAAAAATGAGCAACAGGAAAAAAAAAACATTGAGCCTTTAATATGTGCAGGTCACAGTGTCGTGTGCCTGGGTCCTGTCCTAAGGAGTGGACTTATTTCATAAAATACTGAAAACCCAAAGAGGACATCCTTAGAATTTGAGGACAAAGTGAGAAAATGCCATCAAATGAAATATGTCACAGATGTAAAATATGCTTTAGCTTAATTATTTGTAGTATGTCCTTCATGATGTAGAAGGTGTTAGTGCCTGATAAAGAATACTGAAAAGGGAGGGTTGAATACAAAGAATTTGTGAACATTTGATATTGTGTAAAGGGCAAATACTTGGATGCAAAAATTCTGGTCACTAGAAATGCATATCCCACAGTGAAGCAGAGATAATCCCCCAGCCTAACCATAGTCTGAATAAAGCAAGCCACAATTCTTTTTCCTCTGACTTTATGCAAATAGAGAATACTTCTGATTATGAATTCAGTTTTTCAGATAGTCTCTCACTCTATATAGCTTACATATATTTTTTTCTAACACCATTCTATATGTGACCTCAAACCCATAAACCTAAATATGGATAAATGTGAGTCCACAGAAATTTTGAATTATGTAGATCAAAGTACTACAAAAAAGTTCAAAAGACAAACTAAGAAATTACTTGCTACATGAATGATAAAGGCTAATTTCCTCAAAATACAAAGAACTGTCACAATCAGATAAAAATAAATACAATAGAAAAATGGACAAAGGGCCTATCATTGAGTCAACTTATCGAAAATTGTGGATGACTAGTAAATAATAAGGCAGTGCTCAACTTTATTCACCATTAAGAAATAAAATTAAATACCACTTATACCATATTGGCAGTGATTTAAAATCTTTGAAAAACAAAAAAATGTGTCATGACTTTTCTGACAACCCATTTTCATATAGGTATGTTCATATAAATTACACAAAGATGTAGAAATTTTTTCATAACAGCTTTATATTAAAGAGAAATAAAAATGGCCATCATTAGAGTACCAGTTAAAGAAACTGATACATCCCTGCAGTGGGGACCTATGCATACCATTAAAACAATGAAGTATATGTTATCTACTGCTATGCAAACATGCCTAAAATGTGTTAAATGGACAAAATGAAGTTGCAAGCAGCTTGTACAGTGTGATTCCAATTTGTTAATATGTATATTTATATCCATATATATATACTTGCATATGCTTAAAATATTCATTAAGAATATAATAGAAACATAGCTTTTGCATCTGGTGGGTAGGGTTCCAGGGCTTTCATATTACTTTTCACTTTACACATCACTACCTTATGTTAAATTTTGAGTTGGTATTATGTACTTTGAAAGATCTTACACCGATTACTCTGGAAACAATTTGGCATTTTCTTATAAACTTGAATGTAGATCTTATGACCCAGCAGTCTCACTGCCTGTTCTGATTCCCCCTCTGTCTCTGATGAATCCTCTCACCTCTTGTAGCTCTGGTCTGTACCCCAGTTCTTATATGCATAAATAAATAAATCTTTTTTTAAAAGTTTATTACTGGTAATAAAAGAAAATGATAAATAATTAATAAATTGAATTTCTAGTTACAAATCAGCTTGGTATGAAATTGGATATGACTTAATTTCCAAGATCTTCATCATCATTATCCCTATATGAACTTACATGATTAAAGGCTTTGATACTTTGATAATCAGGAGTAAACCAGGGCTGTTATGTCCACAGAAAGTAGACATACCAATAAGCAAAACTGGCATCTTCTAAGACATCTCAAATGCCATATTTGAACTTGCTGATTTTTAAATTTTTTTAATACCATGCAATATTTCCAGTGTGAATTAATGGAACTAAAGCTATATATACAGACGATTCAATGTCCGTATGTCCAGTTGCTTTTGCACCAAACACAATTCTGGTTGGAATTCTACCTTGCTTTTGTACTTACTTGTGCCCTTCTTACTTCCTTATTTACTTTCATTCACTTACATACTCTCTTATTGACTCAGTTGGCCTGTGACAATATTCAAATGTTAATGTGCTTAAGAGTGACCTGGGAATCCTTGTAAATGCAAATTCTGCTACTATAAGTCTAGAGCTAGAACAGGATGTGAAATTCTGCATTTCTAACAAACGCCCAAGTCAAGCCCTGTCCACACTAAAGATCTAAAGCTCACACTGAATGTGAGGGCTGAAGGACAAAGTGCAAACTCTTTGGGTACATTTCACTGTTTTCCACAGTCTTACCCAAACCTCATCACTCATAACCATGAACTCTCTTGGGCAATGTCCAATATGGTTCACTTTTGTTCCCCCAACCCCTAGTATAGGACCTGGAACAGCATAGATGCTTGAAAAATATTTGTTGATTGAAGGAAAAAATAAAGAACTACTACATTTTTAAGCAAACTAAATTACTTCCTGTTTACCTAGTACTTTCCAGCCTCTGTACATTTTCTCACACGATTTTTTCTCCTTTCCCAAGACTTCCCCCATTCAAATTCTCTCCATCTTTAAACTCCCAGTTTAAATGAGAAAAATCTCCATATGTTACAGGGTAGGGAGAGGAGCACCCAGAACCTTTAAGCTTGCCCTTTTTGAATGGGTTTTGCTATCTGCTGCATTAAGACAAACATACAAAACCTTTCTTTAATGGAAAGGAACTTTAATACAACTAGGGTACAATAAAGAAAGAATAAAAGAATATAGTTACTAAGTTAAGCATTTAAAGTTACCCATTTTTTTGAGGGTAAAAGTTTAGTTAAATAGGATTGGCCCAAAGCAAGGCCCAAAAATTTGGCACACATTTAAAGGACCTTTTAGTAGAGACCCATAGAATAGGGTTAGAAAGAGTTAGACAAATTTGGGAGGAAAAGAGCAAAATTAAAATTAAGATGAAAGCTGTTATTGCTAACCTCCCCACGGGTTTTTTACTTACATTTGTTTTAACTAGTTTAAGACTAAAAAGTAAGCACAGTTTTTTTACATGTCCCTCTACTTAGGGCGAAACCAGGATTTTGGGAACTTTCCCTTTTCCTGGGACCACCCTGTTACACATACAGCCTTCCCCCATGTCCCATTATGAGAATAATCTCATTTTGCAAGTTTAGAATCTAGTAGTACTGTTAGGGGGAAAGGTGGTCTTAAATGGATTATGGGTGTGTGGACTTTAACCCCTACTTTAGACCATTAGTGTTTTAGAAAAAGGTGGTTTTAAATGGATTATGGGTGTGTGGATTTTAACTTTTACTTTAGACCATTAGTGTTTTAAAACCACAAATTTGATAAGATGATTATTAAAGAGTGGATTATTGGGACCTAAGAGTGGAGTTAAGCAGCCAGGCTGGCTATAAAACTGAGGTGAGCCTTGGGCACACCCTCTTTTTGACTGAGGAGCTAGACTTTTGCCTTTGGAGCAATTTTATTTGACTTAAAGCTAGCTTTTAACGCGCCATTGCTTAGATTTAGTAAAGTATTTGTAGATTTGTATTTTTTTGGTGTTATTACTATTTTATTCCCCTTCTTTCATAAAATAAAATGTGCTAATAACTTTTGCCACGTGTACCTGGAGTTGGGACTTTTAAATCTTCTGAGCGCGCGGGTAAAAAACCCAGTGTAAAGAACCCATTTTATATTAGGGTTGCCCTGTAACAGTACTAGATTTTGAATGTCTTGCAAATAATAATCATAAACAGTAATCATGTATGTTAACATTTGTTATGACCACCCTACCTAGAACAAATCTTAGCTCATAGAAAAATCGATGTTTATTAAATTGAACTGGGAGAATAGAGAATTATCTATGTCAGCACTATGTGTTAGAACATTTTGTTTTAATCATAGCCATTTCCAGCTTCTGTGCTGTACAGTACTATAGCCACAGGTAACTACTGAGCACTTGAAATGTGGCTAGTGGCACAGGAATTGAATTCTTTATTTTAATTAATTAAAACTTAAATGTAAATAGTCACATGTGGCTAGTGGCTCTGTAATGAACAGTGGCTGGCTAGATAATGCTAGTTACAATTGTTCTTCATTCAACATTATTTATGGAGTGCCTCCTATGTGCCAGACACAGAATAGGCTAGGGGCTGGTGATACAAAGATGAATAATTCATGGTCCTTGACCTCAAACAGCTTGCAACCTATTAAGAAAAGATAGTAGGGATTAAATAAATCCAATCAAGTATTATAGGTGCTATTATAGATGATTGACAAAGTACAATGTGTGTACAAAGGAGAATGTAGGCAGGAGTCAGTAATGAGTTTTTAAAGAAGGTAAGAATTGAAATGACATAGTAAAACAGAAGCTTTGCCGAGGGAGGAGTATGAACAAAGCCTCAGAAAATCAAAACAAGACTCTACACAAGTAGTTATTCTGGCTAACACCTAGGAATTGAAAGACAGGGAGTCTACTAAGAGAAGAGCTGCAGGGCCTCCCTGGTGGCGCAGTGGGTTAAGCAACACAATATGAAACAAATCTCAGCCACTGCAGCATGAGTTCAATCCCTGCTGCCAGCCAGGGAGGGGACCCACATGGCATAAGCAGACCTCTCCTGCCTTGCCCGCTGCTCCCCTCAGCAGTATGTTTTAGTCAGTCAGTCAGTCTGTCTGTTCTGCTCCCCACTCTGTCTGGTGATGCCTCTCACCTCCCGCGACTCTGGCCTGTATCCCAGCTCTTGTAGGCATAAATAAATAAATCTTTAAAAAAAAGAGAGAAGAGCTGCAGAAGTTTATGCTAGAGACACAGTCAGGACTCCAATCACAGAAGGCACGTGGGATGCCCCATCAAAGAAGGAACTGGGTATACGATAAGCATGGAAAACCATGCACACGACATTCTGTTTGATATTTTAGAAAGATAGTCTTTGGAGGATGGATTGAAAAGTGATAAAACTGAGAGGTGAGGGGGCTTGGACTAAGCAGTAGCAGTGAAAATGTAGTCAGGGTTTAGACAGGATATATGTGTATTATAGTCTGAAGTAAAGGGGTAATTACAGTGAACATGTTTTGTCTTTATTTGATAATCCATTCAATTTTTCTTTTTAATTTTTATTTTATTTTTTGCATATATAGAGAGGCACAGCCTTCACTGAATGGCCAGATCTCCATGGAAGCAGAGTCGAAACTTGGTATGAATATGTGGAAATTTCAAGGAAAAAAACTACCTCTTCCTTCTGCTTAAATTCTAGCGAAATTCTTAAAATCTGCTTAAATAGAAATACTAGCCAAAATAATTCATTCCTATCAGTAGCTAATTCTTCCACCACTTAATGCTGGCACTGGTCCTAGTTATTTGTATTAAGCAGTTAAACATGTCAAAGGATTTGTTTGTGTAGACAGATGACATTTGCATTATTTTTTGAGTGCCAACATTTAATAAACAGTCACAAGAAAGACTTATCAAGGCACAGGCAGACCAATCAACTCAGACTTATGGATTACTTTAAAGGTCCTATTGAGATTCAGGATTTTTCAGTATGTTTTGGAGACATTTATCATTTTAAACCCACACAATTTAATGATTATATTAGTCTTCATTTTGTTTGTTGCTGCTGTGGAACTATTGCTGGGTATTAGTTTTCATAGGAATAGCAATAGTTTTTGGAAGCAGAAGCATTGTTGTTAGCAAAATAACAGAAAGGAATGCTCCACCAAAACACATTTTTTTGCCTATTCCCTATATTGCTGAAACTGATTTGATGAAAAATAGCATTACCCACAACCTCCCATAAGACCCTTTGTTACTGACACACATACAAGCTTATAAAACAAAGGTCAGATTAATAACTAAGATGGACACTAACATTAGTAACAACAAAGACTACTCCTTGAATTTAAGTGCATTACAAGCGTTTGTTACTGGTAACTGCCAACAATAAGTAAAATTCAAACACTGGAACCACTGTCAGCATTTGATGTCTATCGTTGGTAACAAGTTTACTGTTGTATGTTGATAGCACCTCTATTGTTAGACACTAGAAACTAATGCTAGAACTGTTGATGGAAAGATTGAGAGGTGTGAAGATAGGACGAGTGGAGATTTGCAAAGCTGAAGAGGGCTGGAGATAGAAACTTCTGAAAAAATACACTTTATCCTAAAACTGGATTATAGACAATACTGGATTAGATTCTGGACCAACCTTTTTTTTTTAATAAACTATAAAGGACATTATTGGGACAACTGGTAAAAATTTTAATAAGGTGTAGTTGGCCTAATACCTAGTATTTAAAGGTATAAAGAGCATTATTTAAGCAACTTATACTCAAAGGGTTTGGAAAGAAAGGTAATTAAATATATTCCTTATTTATGCGACATGTCATAGTGATGTGTGCACTAGTCTTCAGAACTGCAGTTAGTCACTTCACCCTGGAAAATTGAAATCTTCAATGGTGAGAACATTTACACCATGAAAATCAGGAAATTTTGCATGCCTATTTTCCCCCATCTGGAGAGCCAGCAGTGAAAAAATTTCCATGGATGAAATTCAAAGATAATGTCCAAACTCATGAAATTTATGCTGTTATAATTGATGGGTTAGTCTCTTTTGCTTTTAACCTGAGTTGATACATTCTCCAAAAACCCAATGTTGTTAAATAATAATAAGTAAAATAATAATATATTTAATATGCCCTTCTCTAATCACCTGGAAGTATCTTTCAAACTTAACTTTCCAAGAAAGTAGATAAATACATACATTCTCCTAGTTTTGAACTTATATATTATTCACTGCAAACAAAATTCGATCACCTAGGAACTGTTACAGGGCAGGGAGAGGAGCACCCCAGAACCCTCAAACCTGCCCTCTCTGAATGGCTTCTGCCATCTGCCGCATTAAGACAAACATATAAAACCTTTAACGGAAAGGAACTTTAATACAATCAGGGTACAATACAGAAAGGACAAAGAACATAGTTACTAAGTTAAGTATCCAAAGTTACCCATCTCTTTGAGGGTAAAAGTCCAGCCAAATAGGATTAGCCCAAAGCAAGGCCCAAAAACCTGCCACACGTCTAAAGGACCTTTCAGTAGAGACCCATAAAAAAGGGTCAGAAAGAGTCAAACAAATCCGGGAGGAAAAGAGCAAAATCAAAATCAAGATGACAGCTGCCATTGTTAACCTCCCCACGGGTCTCTCACCCACATCTGTTCCAACCAGTCCAAGACCAAAAAGCAAGGGCAGTTTCTTCACATGTCCCTCTGCTCCACGTGCCTCTTCCAGGTCTCCTTGCTGCTCTCCATCCTGCTTCCTTGTTCCTCCCTTCCTTCTGTCCTCTCTCTGCAGAATCTTCTTTTCCTGCTCAGCTCCACCCACTTAGGGTGGAACCGGGATTCTGGAACTTCCCCCTTTCCCAGGACGACCCTGTTACAGAACCAATTTAACTTTGTCCAAACATTGATTTCCCAAGTCTCTGAGTACGTCAGAGGATTTAATGAAGCCTCCCATTCTCCGTTGTGCTCTCTCTTTTTATTTTTTTAAAGATTTATTTTATTTATGCATATAAGCACTGGGGTACAGGCCAGAGGTGTGGGGGGGGGGAGAGGATTCACCACAGAGAGCAGGGAGCACAACAGGCAGATCAACGGAAGTACACTGCTGAGGGGAGCAGCGGGCACAGCAAGAAAGGTCTGCCGTACCATGTGGGTCCCCTCCCCCAGCAGAAGGGATAGAACTCGTGCTGCAGTGGCTGCGGTTTGCTTCATAGTGTGTTACTTAACCCACTGCACCACCAGGGAGGCCCAGTTGTGCTCTCTCTTGAATACCACATTCCACAGTGGTCCCTTCCTTTCAGTTCACGGAGTTGTGTAGAAGCTACATGGAAGAACATCCAAACCAACGCCCTCATTTTTTCCATGAGAAACTGAAGCGCCTAGAGATTTTCATGCCCAGTATGCCACAATTTCCAGGGACAAAGTTAGAAGTACCCCTGTTCTCTCCTCCCAGACGAGCCCTAGGCTATTATTTGTCTGCACCACTAGAGAACACTCACCAGATCAGAATGAGATACCAGACCAGTCTTCTGCTTCCTGACCAAACTTCTGCTTATTCATTTCAAGAGTAGGAACAGCTACCTAGCACCGGAGATATTCAATAAAACTTGGTGCTTGATAAACACTTGATGTATCCATTAGTTTGGATTGCCTTTCACATTCTCGTCTCTTTTTTTTTAAAGACGCTTTTTATTTACAAAGTGATATAACCTGACATGTATTTTCGCAGAGCTGGAAATGAAGAGCTGGCTACCAACAATAAAAGTAGATGACTTGGTTCACTGAGGGCAGGCCATCAAAAAGTCTAGGTGCCAAATTATAAAATGAGATCATCCTTGGAGTCTTTACTGAGTGAGGTTTTCATTTTTCAGATTTAAATATGGCTTATAGAACACTTCAAGAATCAATTTAAAGTCAATTTACAGGGAAAAACATTAGAGTCATTTAGACAACTTAAAGGAGAACTGTATCAGTTAGTAACAGAAAATGCAAAAAAAACGAGTAATAGAAGTTGTACTTTTTTATTTTTAATTTTTTCTTGTTTCCCCACCACACTTTTTTTAAATAACACTTTGCTTCAATTTAGAGAAAATGATAAATTTTGATTAAATTTTCCAAAGGACAACAAGGTGAAACTCAATGAAGTTAATAGTCTAAGATGCCAGTCATCACAGACTTTTTAACTGGGGTCTCTATTCCTTTATGAGTTGTTGAAACATTCTTAAGGTTTACAACCTACCATTCAGCAAGTTAAGACCAATAAAACACCCACTTGACCAATTCAGTCTTTCCCAAGGAAAAAAAAAGTTTGAAAAGAAATTCATTAGTTATAGCTATTGTGATACAGAGCTCAAAAACCTTTGAAGTATAATGATCAGATATTTTTACACATAGTATAAAAATGATAAGCTATTTGATTAAGTTCTATCATTCAATTTGCAAATATCACTATGTGAAAATTAAATGGCAATCTTATTAAATTAAGTAATAAGAGCAGTATTTGCTGTGATGACATCATTTCTTCAGCCAAATTGTAATTCTGATGCTTAAGAGGAGAGCTACAAATATTTAGAAAATCACAAACACTTGATTTTGATGGCGTTGAACTGTATGAGACATATGGTTCCTTTGCCTGTAGAAAAGATATCAAAGCCATATTTTCTAAAAGTATATCTTTCTAGAAAGAATTAATTAAAGATGAAAAACTCTAGATAAATTCTCTCATATGTGAGATGTTCATTGCAACACTTTTTATAATGGCAACAACATAAATGTCTATCAAAGAAGAGCAGATAGGGTCTCCCTAGTGGCACAGGGGTTAAAGTCTCAGCGCTATCAAGCTGTTGCCAGCCACTGCAGCAATGAGTTAGATCCTGGCCAAGGGAGGTGACCCACATGGCACAGCAGACCTCTCCTGTCTCAACTGCTGCTCCCACTCCCCTCAGCATTGCGTTTCAGTAGATCTGCCTGTTCTGCTCCCCACTTTGTCGCTGGTGAATCCTCTCACCCCCATGCCTCTGACCTACACACCAGTTCTTCTATGCAAAATTAAATAAATAAATCTTTAAAAAATACTAAAAACAGCCTTACAAAGTAGGTATTATGACTACCATTTTATAGGTGACAAAAGTGAGGCACAGAGAGATTATGTAATTTCCCCAACATCACACAGCTAGTAACATGTACTGCAGATATTCCAGACACTCTGGCTTTGTTGGTGTTCTTACTCACAGTGCTAGTCTGCTTCTAGTACTGCTAGTGTGCTAATATTTATACTTAGCGTAAAACATGCAAACCAATGTTCTATACAGCTTATGAATAGATGCATACATGGTGAAAATATGAAAACATTTGTCTAACGAAAAGGCAACAAATTCACTACTGTGACTAGCTTCTGAGAAAGGTAGACAAGGGAAATGAGTGAAGGCAGGAAGCGTCAACTGTATCTGTAAAGCTTTCTTCCTCTTTTACTTTTTTTAAAGATCTTCAATAATTATAGGAAATTATTAAAATTTGACAATGATGGGTGGTGTAGGTACATAGAAATTTATTATATCAACCTATATTTTCTGTGTATATTAAGACATTTCATAATTTTAAAAACAGAAATTTACAAAGAAGAAATGAAAAAAGTATAATATAAAGACAGTTTGTGTTGGCTCTCAAGTGTAATAAACAACTTTGATTGTAATTTTAAATATGCAAATAATGCAAATTAAAGACTGTGAAATTCAGACATCCTTTTTCATTTTATTTGAAATGCACTAGGATTTTAATAAAACTTAAGAGATAGGGTCTGAAAAAATTAGATTCTACAGATATAAATAATGAAAACTTCACAATAAAATACCATTAGCATACCTTCACATAAGCCACAAATATATGGTCTTTGAGGGACCATATCCAAATTCACTTTTTTAAAAGATTATTTAGGGGCCTCCCTGGTGGCACAAGAGGCTAAGTCACAGCACTATGAAACATCCGCAGTCACTGCAGAATGAGTTTGATCCCCACCCAGAAAGGTGACCCACATGGCGCAGCAGACCTCTCCTGCCTCTCCCTCTGCTCCCCTCAGCAGTGTGTTTCAATCAGTCCTCCTGTTCTGCTCCCACTCTGGCTCTGGTGAGTCCTCTCCTCCCTGGCACCTCTGGTCTGAACCCCAGTTCTTGTATGCTGGGAATGAACTTGTGCTGCAGTGGCCGAGGAAAACTTCATAGTGCTGTGACTTAACCCCTCATGTCATCAGGGAGGCACCCCCATGTCTGAATTCAAACCAGAATAACACATAACCATTCTGGAACTCCTTAAATGCAATTCTGTTGTTTCATACATTTAAATTATATTGTTTTTTAAAAGTCACATTTAATCAGAGAAGAGAAAGAACTCTGAAAACAGCCTTTAGAATACTGATAAACTACCAGTTTGAAAAGATGCATAATTCTCTTTGAATAATAGAACATTTTATTTGTGTAACAAATGTACAACATTTTAAATTTAAAGGTCAAACCATTGATTTGGAGGAAGGCAGGAGAAAGGAGACTATTCCATCTCTCTGTTTACAGACATCTCAGTTGTGCTGCAGATCTTCCTAGATCTAAGAGGCAGCAACTTTTTCTTAGTTTTGTGGAAAGGGGGTTTCTGTATCTTGCATATGAAAGAAACACCTTTGTTTCTGTTTTCCCCATTTTAAGTAAAACAGATAACCCCCCAGATAGATATCATGTCACTATAGCACTCCTTAGAAATACAGTCAAGGGAGCTTGGGATTTTATAAATAATCATCTAATTTTCCTCCTCTTAATATTTTTCTTCCTTCCTCTTACTTACATATTTCAAAGCACATTTTTCCTGTCCAGAGAATTATCCCCATCCTTTAACCTGGGAGTGAGAGGGATTTTCCACTGTAAATGTTGCTGTCTAGTTATTGTGCCCATAAATTATGTTTCCGAAGCATTGAATCTCAATGATTTCTAAAGCAGCATCCACTTCACACTGTGGGGGTCAGACAACACTTTTGGCTTATCCTCCAATCTTGAAAGTGACATGGAGTTAATTACCATGTTTATGAGGCATTTGTTGCCTCCTCTCTCTTCCTCCATTTGTGTGAGCTCACCCTTTGGTGTGGAAGATCTAAGAAAAGAAGGTGAGAAGGAAAAATCAAGAAATTATAATACCTTTAATTTCTATGCCCTAACAAGGAGCTCCAAATACTTCTATTTTATAATCTTGCATTTGTTTTTGCAATTTCCTGGGGAACTGTATGTGGGAGCTAAGAGGAAGGACATTAACAATTACTTAACCTTTTGGTTTCATTATCTGTTAACTGGGAATAACAGAACAAGCTTGACATACTTTGACTCTCTGAAGGTAAAGTTCATGATAAATATAATACATTAATTCATTCTCCTTTTATTTTTTTAAAAGATTTATTTACTTATGCATACAAGAGCTGGGATATAGGCCAGAGGTGTGGGGAGTGAGAGGATTCACCAGAGATAGAGTGGGGAACAAAACAGGCAGATCCACTGAAATACACTGCTAAGGGGAGCAGCAGAGGAGACAGGAGAAGTTTGTTTCACCATGTGGGTTAGCTAGCTCCCTGGCTGGGAATCAACTTGTGCTGCAGTGACTGCTGATAGCTTCATAGTGCTGAGACTTAACCCCTTGCGCCACCAGGGAGGCCCCATTCTCCTTTTAAAAACTCAGAACAAGAAAAAGTTAAAACTGTGTTACTAAAGATTCTCCGAGGAAGAGAACTTAAAGTATATAGATATAGATAATATAAATATAAAGTAGATATAGATATCTATATCAACATTGATAACCTTATCTATATATGTGTATACATCTATGTATATGCTCGTGAATAAATTTATTTTATAATAAATATAATAAATCACTATATGTAATGCCATAAAGATTATATGTTACATATAAAATTTATAAATATAATTTATATAAAGATTATATATAAGGAGGGGTTTCCATGATTAAGTCTCAGCTCTATCAAGCTATCACTACCCATGCAGCACCAGTAGACCCATAGTCAGGGAGGGAACCCACATGACACAACAGACTTCTCCTGCCTCGCCCGGTGCTCCCCTCAGCAGTGTATTTCAGTCTAGCTGTCTGTTCTGTTCCCCACTCTCTCTCTGGTAAATCGTCTTACCTCCGCGAACCCCCGCCCTCACCTCTGGCCAACACCCAATTTCTTTTTTTTTTTAAGATTTATTTATTTATGCATATAAGAACTGGGGTACAGGCCAGAGTCTAGGGAGGTGAGAGGATCCACCAGAGACAAAGTGGGGAGCAGAACTGGCAGACTGACTGAAACACACTGCCGAAGGCAGCAGCGGGTGAGGCAAGAGAGGTCTACTGTGGCATGTGGGTCTCCTCCCTGGCCGGCAGCAGGGATCGAACAGTGGCTGCGGTTTGCTTCATAGTGCGTTGCTCAACCCACTGCGTCACCAGGGAGGCCCCAAAATTTCTTTTTAAAAAAGATGATGATGTATAGGGGCCTTCCTGGTGGCGCAACGGGTTAAGCACAGCACTATGAAGCAGACCGCAGCCACTGCAGCACAAGTTCGATCCCTGCAGCCGGTCAGGGAGGGGACCCACATGGTGCAGTAGACCTCTCTTGCCTCGGCCGCTGCTCCCCTCAGTAGTGTGTTTTGGTCATTCTGCCTATTCTGTTGCCCACTCTGGTGAATCCTCTCACCCCCCCACACATACACACCTCTGGCCTGTACCCCAGTTTTTGTATGGATAAATAAATACATCTTTTTTAAAAAAAGATGATGTATAAGGAGATTTATTATAAGGAATCGACTCAACACAGTTATGGAGGCTGAGAAGTTCCAAGATCTGCATTTGGCACGGTGGGGACATAGGCGAGCCCACAGTTTAGTTCCAGTCCAGAGCTGGCAAACTTGAGACCCAAGAAGACCTAAGGTTTCAGTTTTAGCAGCTCAAGAAGCCAGGAGCTTGGGTCAGCCTTTTTGTTCTATTCAGGTTCCCAACTGATTGGATGAGGGCCACCCACATTAGGGAGGGCAATCTGCTAAACTCAGTCTACTGATTTAAATGTCCAAAAACCCCCTCAGAAACATCCATGATTAATGTTTGATCTAATAGCCGAGTACCTTGTGGCCTAGTCAAATTGGCACATAAAAGTTTCCATCATAGTCCCCTTGATCACCTCCCAGCTTCCTATAGATATTTTTGAGTTGATGTGCATTCTCCTAGATAAATCTTTTAAATATTTTACTTGAATAAATATAGAAAAATATTTAGCGTTGAGGGCATTATGCTAAGTGAAATAGATCAGAAGAAAAACAGATACCAAAGATTTCAGTTATTTCTGGAACATAAAGAAACAAAACAAAAGAAGGACAAAACTAAACCAAGATAAACCCTACAAATCTGACTGCAGAACTGAGACTACTAGAGGGGGAGAGTGGGAACAAAGCTGGGGAGGGGATCCAATGGCTCAGGGTAAAGGATTATTGGTTCTTTGATGGTGGGTGTGGGGTGATAATATACATCTAAGGAGGCTTGGACTTATTCCCCTAAATTATGCACATTATTATGAACCAACTTACCCTTACAAAAAATTACACTTAAAAAAATGGCATGTTGGGCCTCCCTGGTGGCGCAGTGGGTTAAGCAACGCACTATGAAGCAAACCGCAGCCACTGCAGAGAGTTCGATCCCTGCTGCCGGCCAGGGAGGGGACCCACATGGCGCAGCAGACCTCTCCTGCCTCGCCCGCTGCTCCCCTCAGCAGTGTACTTCAGTTGATCTGCCTGTTCTGCTCCCTGCTCTCTGTGGTGAATCCTCTCACCCCCCACACCTCTGGCCTGTACCCCAGTGCTTGTATGCATAAATAAATCTTTAGAAAAAAAAATGGCATGTTGTCATATTACAGTATTTGACGCAAATAGTATCATACCATATCCTTTTGGAGCGTATAGTTTTCATTCAATATTATGTTTTTTAGATTTATCCATGTTGACACATTTATTACTTCATGACTTTCAACTGCCGTACAGAATCCATGTGTTCCATTGTATGAGTGAACTACATTTCATGTGATTTTTCCTCTGTCAATGAACATCAAAGATGTTTTTTCTGGGGCCTCCCTGGTGGCCTAGGGGCTAAGTGTCAGCTCTATCAGCTCCTTGCCCTGAGTTTAATCACCCCCCCCCCAGGGGAGATAACCCACATGGCATAGCAGACCTCTCCTGTCTCTCCCGCTGCTCCCCTCAGCAGAGTATTTCAGCAAATCTGCCTGTTCTGCTCCCCACTCTGTCTCTGTTGAATCCTCCTACCCCCTGCACCTCTGGCATACACCCAGTTCTTCTAATCAAAAATAAAATCTTTTTTAAAAAAGATGTTTTTTTCTGTGCACTTTCAATTAACCTTCAGAATTGAAATAATGGAAATGTGCTTAAAACAAGACTGTCACAGTGAGCTGCATGGATGAATGCTCATGAGACAGATTAAATGGATTTAAATAATTTTTTTTATTAACCTAAAAAACGATGTTTCTTATTTGTCACTATTAGTTAACAGTTTTGTGGTAAACATCTTTGTGCATGTGTGGGTGGATTTCTCTACCTAGAAGTGTAATGTATGCAATTCTTCTATGGGAGAAAATGAGTTTAGTAAAAACTGATTGTGAAGTTTTAATTTGGTTTGTGTATAATCTTGTGAATTGTTGCTTTTTAGTGGAGATACCTGATATAGGGAGACTATGGTCAAAGGCAATCTCCATTCGCAGAGTGACTGTCCTTGGGAGGGAACCAACACAATTTGGGGGCCTGAACTCCCTTCTGCAAATCTAGGATATAATGCTTGCCAGTGCACCCATTGAGGCACCATTTCCATTATCCAGGTGTTGCTCAAAGTCACCTTAGTAGATGCTGTGTGTATGTATATGTATTTATGCATACAAGAGCTCGGGTACAGGCTAGAGTCGCTGGAGGTGAGAGGATTCACCAGAGACAGAGTGGGGAGCAGAACAAGTGGATTGACTGAAATAATATACTGCTGAGGGGAGCAGTGTGTGACACCGGAGAGGTCTGCTGCACCATGTGGGTCAGCTCCCTGGCCAGGGATTGAACTCATGCTGCAGTGGCTGCTGATAGTTTCATAGTGCTGAAACTTAATCCCTTGTGAACTAGGGAGACCCCATAAGGTAAATATTATTATCCCTACATTATCTATGAGAAAATTGAGGTTCAGAGAGTTTAAATGATTTGCACAAGGAATGTTAGGGTCAGGATTCAAACTTGAGTCTGCCAGGATGCAAAATGTGCTTTCTACTACAACCAGTGTATCATCTTATTATATTTCATTGTGTTATTAATATATTCATTATGGTCAAGCTTATATTTTATTGAGAAGCCTTTTCATCCCTCTCTTGCTTCCCTTAGTAGTAGGTTTTATTTCATTTCTTACCTTAATGAGGACTTGAATTCTTGCTGTTATCTAATGCCTTCTTTATTCTATAGTTGTATATTTTCTCTTAATAAAATGATTTTGCTTATATTTTTAAAACTGCCGGCAGAACATCAGTACACAAAATACTTATCATCTGTTAGACATCCTCTGTTATGTTCCCTAATATAATTTGCATATTTATTAAAATATGTGTCTAGGGGTCTCCCTGGTGGCCCAAAGGGTTAAGTCACAGCACTATGAAGTGATCAGCAGTCACTGCAGCACAAGTTCGATCCCTGGCCAGACAGGTGACCCACATGGCGCAGCAGACCTCTCCTGTCTCGCCCACTGCTCCTCTCAGCAGTGTATTTTAGTCAATCTGCCTTCTCTGCTCCTCATTCTGTCTCTGGTGAATCATCTAACCCCCGCCCCTCCCTGCACCTCTGGCCTATACCCCAGTTCTTGTATGCATAAGTAAATAAGTATTTTTAAAAATAAAAGGAAAGAAAATGGCTAAAAACAACCAAATGAGAGAATCACCCATACTTTGCTGGAGTCATTCACTTAATCATTTGTCCACACATGCATTCAACATATAATTGTAGAGTGCCTATTATATGACAGGTACTATGTTAGGTTCTGAGGATAAAAAGATTAATATGACACGATTTCTATTCTCAAGTGACCATAGATATCGAAAACCAACAGATAAATTGACAATTACAATCCAGTGTGATGAGTGCTGTGTCTGAACAGGAAAGTAGTGTAGTAGTTCCAACAGTAGGTTCCTGGGTCAGGCACCTGATTTCAAATCCTACCTGTATCATTTATTTTAAGAATCTGCCACCATATGAATCTACTTATGCAGTTGGTATGAGAACTGAGTTACTTGTGTGAGCAATCAATAAGTATTATTATGGTGATGATAGCAATAAGCACCAGGTGCTGTGGCAACACAGAAAAGGGGAATCTGACCCAGACTGAGAGGGGATTGGCAATAATAGAAGTATTTCTAAGGATTGAGTCCTTAAAGAAAACTGGGAGAGAAGCAGGCAATGATGTAGCAGGAAACGATGTTTTTTAGAGCCTAGCATGGACAAAAGCATAAAGAAGCATGGCATGAATGGAGCTACAAGAAGTTTGGGATTGCTGAAGTATGAAAGGCAAGGGTCGGGCCTCTCTGGTGGCGCAGCGGGTTGAGCGCCACACTGTGAAGCATCCCCGGCACAGCAGCACGAGTTCGATCCCCGACCAGGGAGAGGACCCACATGGCACAGCAGACCTCTCCTCCCTCGACCACTGGAGGCTCCCCTCAGCAGTGCGTTTCGGTCAGTCTGCCTGTTCTGCTCCCGGCTCTGCCTCTGGTGAATCCTCTCACCTCCCGCGACTCTGGCCTGTACCCCAGCTCTTGTAGACATAAAAATAAATCTTTTTAAAAAAAAAAGAAAGGCAAGGATTGAGCATAGTAGAAGATCAAGCAGGCACAAAATGGTAAAGGGGCCTTGTAATCAATGTTAAAATGAAGACTTTGAACTTTATCTTGATGGTGGTAAGAATTCATGAAGGCTTAGAAAGAGGGGGCTTACATCAACAGCTGATTTGGATGGAAATATGGAAGCTGACCAAGGTAGTGAGAAAGTGTCAGGGAAACTTGTTATCAGGCTGTGACAGTAAGAGGAGAAACACAGAGGCTCTGGACTAAAGTCACACAGTGTAAGGGAAGGATGAGACAGAGTCAAGAGATACTTAGGAATTGTGATAAGTTGCATGTAGAGGTACATGAAGATTTGAGCCTCTATTTCTTCCACGCACCCAGAAAAGAAACAGAAAAAGCAATTGGGGGAGAAAATATGTCTTCAACTTCAGTTCTAAGTGCTTGTAAAATAAAATCTAAATTCCTTAGCATGGCGTTCAAGGTCCGAGATGTGACTGCAAACTGTATTTACGACTGCATCATATAGCTTTCCCCTTATCAGGTATCTGAAAGCTGTTCTTTTAGACTCTGTACCTGTTTCCCTAAATGCTTGTTTCCTTCAAGTGAGTTAGGGGTGTGCCAGGTCATTGCCAATGAAACAGACATAGAAAGAAGGAACTTGATTACATCAGTGAGATAATTATATATGATGGCCCTTGGTAGGTATATGGAGAGTTCAGCTGTATCATAGTTAAAAATGGCTCCCCAGGAATGGATTGTTAGAATGCCTCCTTGAGTTGTTGTCACTTTACAGTGTGATCCTGCAGGTCCTCCTATCAAGAGGTGGAGTCTATTCCCTCTCCTTGAATCTGGGCTGATCACATAACTTGCTTTGCCAATAAAATGCACCAGAGAATTGACATTCTGGGATTTCAGGGCCCAGGTAGACCTTAAGAGAGCTAGCAGTAGAGGAATGAAAGTACACAGGCTGTTCCAAGAAGGGCAAATGGTATTGTGTGGTTAAAGAAAAGATAGAAGGTACAAGATAGGGAGTAGCTGACAAAGAGAAGCTGTGTTACAGGGCAAACCTAATATAAAATGGGTTCCCCACACTGGGTTCTTCACCCGCACGCTTAGAAGACTTAAAAGTCCCAACTCCAGGTACACGTGGCAAAAGTTATTAGCACGTTTTATTTTATGAAAGAAGGGGAATAAAATAGTAATAACACCAAAGGAAAAGAAAGGGATACAAATCCACAAATACTCTACCAGATCTAAGCAATGGCGTGTTGAGAGCTGGCTCCGAGTTGAATGAGATGGCTCCGAAGGAAGGGGTCTGGCTCCTCAGTAAGAAGAAGGACCCCAAGCTCACCTCTGGTTTTATAGCTAGCCTGGCTGCTTAACTCCACCCTCAGGTCCCAGTAATCTACTCTTCGATAATCATTTTATCGGATTTGTGGTTTTGGAACACTGATGGTCTGGAGTGGGGGTTGGAGTCCACACACCCATAATCCATTTAGGACCACCTTTCCCCCTAACAGCTGGTCTAGATCTGGACAGAAAAAATCTTACTGTTTTTAATTTAATGCTGAACTTTAAAAAAAGATTTATTTGTGCATACAAGAACTAGGGTAAAGGCCAGAGGTGTGGGGGTGAGGGGATTCATCAGAGACAGAATGGGGAGCAGAACTGGCAGTTCTACTGAAATACATGCTGAGGGGAGCAGCAGGCAAGGCAGGAGAGGTCTGCTGTGCCTTGTGGGTCACCTCCTTGTCCGGGGATCAAACTCATGCTGCAGTGGCTGCAGATGCTTCATGGTGCGGTGCTTAACCCCTTGCATCGCTATATCAACCCTTGGATCATCATAGAGGAATCACACCTCTCTTGTATTTTTCCTTTCCTTTGTGAACTGTCTTCTATCAAATGTCTTCAAGGAAATCAAGTCATTATCTAGTTTTGTTCAATGTCATCAGGTAGAGATTATGAAGCAGCACCTTTAGAGTTTAGTCATCTATCCACTGGGTAGCTTAATGTAGCTTTTTGGTTTTGGCTAAGTTTACTTCCTTCTTCATTTATTAAAGAAGTAAATATTTATTGAGGGGGGTGCAGAAGTAAATATTTATTGGGGGGGTTCAGAAAAAGCAACATTTCTTATCTTTCAGAAGTTCATAGTCTAGTGAGATTGACGTATAGCAGGACATTATCCACCGTATGCTTAGTTCCAAAGAAAGAGAGATTCATATAATTATTATTACCTAAGACAATACTATATTTACAAAAGCATCACCTTCAAGATCTTTTATTTGTTTCTGAAATAATGGACTCTAGGTTTTAAGTGAAACGGTGATTTACTTGGTGCAGGTAGTTTTCATTAGGGACCACCTAGGATACTTGAAAGTCAATGTAAACTTTGCTCCAAAAAAGCCAAATTACCTATGATCAGACTCCCTGTCAGTTCCTGTGTAATACTTTTCTGAAATCTTCATTTTTAAAGCTCTGATGAGTTGTCTTTTATTTTCTTCTTACAGCCTGGGACTAACTATATGTTCTATGCATTTTTCATTCATGTAAAATTTTTCAGCCACTTGGAAATCTTAGAATGAGTTCTGTGCTGATACTTGCTGCCTCTGGATCTGGAGCTCCAACCTGTTTTCTTTTCCCTTCTTGCCTTTGATAATGCTTTTTCCAATTTCCTCCACCTAGTCCTTCTTCTGGTTCATTAGAAATTACTGTATAATGGGCCTCCCTGGTGGAGCAGTAGGTTGGGCAACGCACTATGAAATGAACAGCAGCCACTACAGCACGAGTTCGATCCCTGCTGCCGGCCAGGGAGGGTACCCACGTGGAGCAGCAGACCTCTCCTGCCTCGCCCACTGCTCCCCTCAGCAGTGTGTTTCGGTTGATCTGCCTGTTCTGCTCCCCACTCTCTGTGGTGAATCCTCTCACCCTCCCACACCTCTGGCCTGTACCCCTGTGCTTATATGCATAAATAAATAAATCTTTAAAAAAAAAGAAATTACTGTATAACCCTTTAATTTTTTAATAGTGTATCTGACTGATAGTTTCATTTTGCCCACGTCTTTGAAAACATCCAGACCAGCCCTTCGCTTTCTCTCATGTTTTTACCCAATGTAATGGTAATCTTGATTATGTGCCTGATAAGGTATGAATTCACTGCTCTTCCATGCTAGCCTTGAGATCTCTAACTCAGCCTCCAGGAAATTATTTTCCTTCTTGCTTGGATGATATCCTTCAAGTCTTTGTGGAAATGGAAAATATCATCCAGTTGAGTTTTCAGAATATTGTTTGAAAAACTGCTGTTATATGACAGGAATATGGTCCAGTAGTTGGACTTTCATCATATGCATTAATCATTATTATTCAGCCACACCTAGTCTTGCTTATTATACTAATCAGATACAAGGTAGAGGTTTGACTTTGACCCGGAATTCTTTTCAGTTTTAAATGAAGGTGTTTGTTACTTAGGTTCTATCTGAATTACCTCATTATTGACTCACAGGGAATAATTTAATTGGAGGAGACTTTAATACTTAAACAGATGGGCTGGGCTGGTTCTTCCGCTTTTATTCCCTCAGGATAATAATTATCTAACAGCATATCAATGGCTACTATAGAGTCCTGGCTCATTTTGGTCTTACTTATTGCTTCTTTTTTGTTTGTTTGTTTAAATAGATATTCAAAACCTGGACTTTATATTTCTCATTTCCACAGAAGTTTGTATCTGCATCACGTGCTGTCACTCATGCTCTCAATGTGGAGACTTAACCTTTATAGGATTTATTTTATTTCCCCAGACAAATTTGAGCCAGTTATTTTGCAGTGATGTCACCTGGATTAGAGCAAATTTGTGCCCGAACTTCAGTATGATGTTCCCCACCCTTGTTTATAAAAATGCAGTTCGGCAATAAAATAATTAAATAGGCATTGGGAAGTACAGTCGTTTATTTTTAAAGTTCATATCTGGGAGCCTCCCTGATGGCACAGGGGTTAAAGTCTCAGCGCTATTAAGCTATCACCAGACACTGCAGCTTGAATTAGATCCCTGGCCAGGGAGGTGACCC
Organism: Galemys pyrenaicus; assembly: GCA_019455555.1. Classification (NCBI taxonomy): domain Eukaryota; kingdom Metazoa; phylum Chordata; class Mammalia; order Eulipotyphla; family Talpidae; genus Galemys; species Galemys pyrenaicus. Next base: position 1,843,281 of record JAGFMF010011922.1, read on the forward strand.
ACATGGCGCAGCAGGCCTCTCCTGCCTTGCCTGCTGCTCCCCTCAGCAGTGTATTTCAGTAGATCAGCCTGTTCTGCTCACCTCTCTGTCTCTGGTGAATCCTCAGCCCCCTCCCCTGCACCTCTGGCCTGTAACTCAGTTCTTGTATTCATAAATAAATAAAAATAAATCTTTTAAAAATAATAAAGTTCATACCTTAGACAAACTTTTAAAAGAGCAAAAAAATAAATATTGCACAAGTCAGCATTTTAAAAAACTATTTTGTAATCTAAACACATGGTATTGTAAACCTTTTATTTCCCCTTGTCTTCTTCTTTTTTAAAGATTAAATTTATGTATGCATACAAGAGCTGTGGTACAGGCCAGAGTCATGGGAGGTGAGAGGATTCACCAGAGACAGCGTAGGGAGCCGAACAGGCATATCAACTGAAACACACTGCTGAGGGGAGCAGCAGGGGAGGCAGGAGAGGTCTGTCCCGCCGTGTGGGTCACCTCCCTGGCCAGGGCCAGGGAGAGAACTCATTCTGCAGTGGTTGCGGTTTGCTTCATAGTGTGTTGCTTAACCCATTGCGCCACCAGGGAGGCACCCCTAGTTAAATTTTTAAATTGCACTTGTTATTGCAATCATTGTAGGTTGCAAGCCATTGTAAGAAATAGTAGAGAGAGCCCTTGTACATTTTGCCTGGATTCCCCAACGATAACATCTTGCAAAAGTACAATGTTATATTACAAGCAGAGCACTGACATACAACCCACTGGTCTTATTCTGATTTCCCCATTATTACTTGTACTAATTTATATACAATTTTATTATCTGTGTAGATATCCACCATCACAGTCAAGGTAGAGAACAACCCCAACACCACAAAGATTCCTACAGTTGCCTTTTTATAACCTCCCTCTGTCCTCTCCTCCTCAATCCTTGACAACCTCTTATCTGGACTTCATTTCTTCAATTTGTTATTTCAAAAAAAAGTCATATAAATAGACACTTTTTGAAAGTTTTCTGCACTTCAAGTGAGAAACATATGCAGCGCTACAGTATTTCAAGAAGGGTAAAGCCCTCTTGTGCTTCTTACTTCATTTAATGGAATATATTTCCTTCTAGCAAAGTAAAAAAGTTAAATTCACCTACTCTGACCGTTTCCCCAAAGTTTTAGCTTTTTGATGGGTAGGTAACTGATGCCTCCCAGGAATGAGTACTGCGTGGGTTCTAGTTTCTGTCAAAGGAAATTCTTTTTTTTTTTTTTAGGAGCATGACTTGCCATATCCACAAGGCACGTACGTTGTTATTGTCAAAGGAAATTGTGCAGCCCACAGTGCAAACAGAACGCTGGGAACTGGGCAATAATAAAAGAAAGTTTTTGCCTTAGATTCATATATTGAAATTGTCATATGTTGATAAATGACAGGATTCAAACAGAGTTTAAGGAAAAAGTTTGATTTATATCATAGCCTCATATTCTATTTCATATTCCATCTTGGAACCAGAAACCGAATGGGAAGCAGAACAGGTGGATCTCCTGAAATACACTGCTGAGGGATGGGTGGGTGCAGGCAAGAGAGGAGAGGTCTGCTGAGCCATGTGGGTCAGCCCTTTCTTTGGCTGGGGGATCTAGTGCAGTGGTTGGCCACGACTTCATAGTACTGAGACTTTAATCCCTGAGCCACCAGGGAGGCCCCAGCTTTCTATTCGAAAGGCAGATGGTATCAGATGCTAAGTAACATAGTCATAACTTGAAAATAAGGAAAACCTACCTGATTCAAAATGAGCTGTGTCATGTTGACTACCTATTAAAGAGTGAGTAAAAGAAGTTAGTTTGAGAGACTCATTATAATGTGTAATTATGCACTTTGAAAGCATGGTTCACCCATGGATCTCAAAGCACATTGCCAACTTTATTTTTCATAACACCTCTGCGAGACAGAAAGTTTAATAGTCACCTTCAGTCACACCATGAATCACCTGCAGAGTTAGTTGCTTCTATTCCAGATTTGTCATTTGAATTAATTGACAATTTCCTAATAAAGAGGGAATGCTTGAATAGTACTTTGAACTTTAGCTTCCATTTTTTTTTTGTTTGGAAGCATGGGAGGCTGAACTCCTTTTAAGATGGAATGCTGTTCAAAGGGTTATTATTTAATGCAGTGTATATGGAAATACATTAAAATATTACTCAAGACACATTCCAGGGCACATGTATAAGCCTATATAGCATAACAGTCCAAATGTGTTATTTTCGTCCATCATTAACCTTGCATAAAAAACAAAGCAACAACAAACATATACATGCAGTCGTAAAGATTTAGGGTCTGGAGTGGCCTTCAACAATGTCAGATCCTGTAGCTTTGATCACACCACTTTTAGGAAACCTAGTCCAATTATTGGGCCATACCCTCATTTGCCCTGTGTTCCTGTAATAATGATAGTCTGCACCATATAATCTAGCAGTGTGTCACACTATATTTATATTCTTTTGTTCCTTTGCTTTTTTTGAGTTAAACAACGCAGTGGTTACCAGTAGCTCTTATATTACGTTTGGAATGATGAACGATGAATGTAAATCTCTTTCTGCTAACAAGATTCCAGAAGCGCCCAGCCCGAGTCTTATATTTTCTTGTATCACGTCCTCCCAGAATTTTGGAGCACACGGCAAGCACTTAATATACAGTTAGTTTTATTTAGTGGGATTAAGATATACTGGGGGAGGCCAATAATGAAGTAAAATGAGGGTTCATTAAATTAATTAAACAAGGTGGCTTAATTTGGATATATATTTCAAATAAAGTGGAACCTCTGTGAGACTTGTCTATTTTTTGCTGCCCCAGCAAAAGCTGAGAACAGGTGATGGTTGCCTGGTGAGCAAATATCCTTTCCCTTATGTCCAGCATACCTTACAAAACCTACTTTAGAAAATAACTTGAGGAAGATAAACCCAAGGGATCACAAGGGTGGTTGGAGGGAAGGGAGGGCAAAGACGGGGATGAGGGCATAAAGAGCACAAGGGACTGAGGTGATGGTGCACGGGTGAAATGGTGGTGGGAACTCCCTGGGAACTACAAACGATGTCAAATACAATTAAATAAATCTAACAAAATTTTTTTATTTTATTTTTTAAAGATTTATTTATGCACACAAGCACTGGGGTACAGGCCAGAGGTGTGGGGGGGTGAGAGGATTCACCACAGAGAGCAGGGAGCAGAACAGGC
>JAGFMF010011922.1:1849364-1887335 GCA_019455555.1 Galemys pyrenaicus
TCTTCCCATCCAAAAAGAGCCTAGATTTAACACAACAAAGCAACACAAAATTAAACAGCAATTATAAATCAGAGACATTTTGCAGGGAAGGGTGAGGGAGAAGGATCAAAACGAGGGTGGGAAGAGCACAAGGGACTATGGTGATGGTGCACCGGTGAACTGGTGGTGGGAATTACATGGGGAAGACACCTGAGAAGAAAATGCAGACATTGTACAAAAATGAACAAATGTTATATAAATAAATTATTTAAAAATACATATACATAATTAAAAACATAGTTACAAAATTATTTTATTAATTTATCTTAAAATAGAAATTAAGAAGGGCATAAAAAAAGAGGGTGGATTTGGACACACATACCTTAAGTTCAGACAGTGGGGCAGCCAATGTAGCTAATTCATGATGAAAATTAACTAGAAACATTTTCACTGCCTATAAGAACAGCTTTACTAGTGATTCACTGTATGATTTAGGTGAGTCACTAACCTCTGTCTGGGGTTCCTCAGTTGCAAATTACAGAGATGTTAGGGATATAATGAATGACAGACACAATGGCATTGGGCAAGAGCACAAGATCAATTATTTTATTGTACCTAAATCTATCTGTTTTATATATTCTTAATTTTCATGTTAGAAAATAGAACTGACCTGACTGCCCAAGTACATCTATTTGAGAGCCCCTTGAATGGCAGGGTTTATGAACATAATTTCCACAATTGTACACAGCAACAATTTCTCCAATTATCTCTGCTCCATTACCCATGTACTTCTGATTTAAACACAAGGACTAAAAAATGTAGCGAGTGGAAGGCATTGAGATAATGTATGTAAAGGTATAAATGAATTTCATCACTTTACATCACTGGTTTATCAGATAGTGCTGCACAATGGTTCATTTTGTATGAAAATAACCCATAATCAGTCTAGTAAAGTCTAATTACAGGAATGATTCCTTGGGTTTACTTATAGGGTTTATACTTTCTGAAGTTCTTTCATGTACATTTACTCATATGATCCTTACAACAATCCTCTGGTAGATGGAATAGGAATAATATCCCAATGTGTTAGTATTTTGTTACATTTCATTTCATATAACTGATCAAATAGTGATTTGTAACTTATATATAATATGGACTTTTTAACTTAATTTTTATAGCTAACATAAGAATACAAAAAATCTGAAAAATTTACAGTAGAAAACCAAGAAAGGTATTAAGTACAGAAGAGTACATTCTTTTTAGTAATCAAAGAATAAACAAACAAACAAAAAATCTACTTGAAAGAAAAACAGATTTTTCCAGAAGTTAAATCATTCTCTTAATGATTAACAGAGGTATTTGTTAAAATTCTACTAAGGAATCCATGCACAATATTTGTTTAATGAAAAATGAAATAAAATGAATTTAAACAAGATTTTTTTACTTCAAATTAATTTTATGTGGTGAAATTGAGGTCCTTTGTAATACAGGTTCCTTTGAAACATCAGCAAGTGTTCGTGAATATACTCATGTGGTCTCTATTTCCTCAACACAATTGTCCATAATCTGGTAGATGCAGAGCCTAATCTCTGCCAACCAAAATTCCGATATCTAATGAGAAAATACATTTTTGATATTTAGCCAAAAATGCAACCCCCCATATAAGTTAATGGAATTAAAGATAATTTCTTAGTACCTAGTAATGGAATAAAGTTAAAGAAGTACAGTGCACAGACTTAAAAAAAATTAACGTTCAAAGTAAGTTTATGTAACAAGTGGACATTTAGGGTTTTTTTTGTTTTTAAAGATTTATCTATGCATACAAAGTTGGGGTGAAGGCCAGAGGTGGGGGTGGTGAGAGAATTCACCAGAGACAGAGTGGGGAGCTGAACAGGCAGATCTACTGATACACACTGTTGAGGGGAGCAGCGGGGGAGGCAGGACGGGTCTCTGTGCCATGTGGGTGATGTCACCTCCCTGGCTAGGGAGGGAACTTGTGCTGCAGTGGCTGCCTATAGCTTCAAAATGCTGAGACTTAACCCCTTGGGGCACCAGGGAGGACCTTTAACTATATTTCTTAGTCTGTTGAAGTAAAAATTAGATTTTGAAGCAAGACTGGTTTAAAATTTATTAACTAAATTAATGATACCCTACTCCTTTTGAACCATTTTGTCTCTATTATTTATGCATCAGACTAAAGTTAATAAATTTAGGTCCACACAAAAGATTTATGTTATCATAAATTATGGTGCACATAGGGGCTTAGAAATCTCAAATTAGGGCCTCCCTGGTGGTCCAGCAGTTTGAGTGCCGCACTGTGAAGCATCTGCAGCATAGCAGCGCGTTTTTAGATCCCCGGCCAGGGAGAGAACCCGCATGGCGCAGCAGGCCTCTTCTGCCTTGCCTGCTGCTCCCCTCAGCAGTGTGTTTCAGTAGATCTGCCTGTTCTGCATCCTGCTGTCTCTGGTGAATCCTCTCACCCCAGTGCCTCTGGCCTTTACCCCTGCTCTTGTATGCAATAAATAAAGTATTTTTTTTAAAAAAAATAAGAAATCTCAAGTTAAACAGATCAATTGAGCTCTGGGCAGAGCAGATCTATACAAAGGCAAGTGATTAGGTTATTGAAGTATGCGTTATAAGCAAATTAGCAGTTATGGGGAAAAGACAAGACTAACTCACTCTTATAGAGCTCAAGATGAACTTATTAGTGTGAATTTATGCAACTGTGAAGGTATTTGGAGACCTAAGATCTTTAGATGAGTTTTCTTTAGTTCTTTTGTGCCAGTTACTTTAAAATTTCCCCACGTAAAAGAGAATTCAGAACTGATACTTATTATGAATTAGAAAGGCTGACCCATTCCAACTTAAATTCTATCATTGTAAATTAACTGCCCACATTTCACTGAAGCTTTGGCTCTTTCTGTACAGGTCTGTTCTGTATAATTCCAACTCATTGCTGTTGCACTAGCATTTAAGCATCTTCAATTATTTTTTTTTTAGATTTATTTATTTATGCATACAAGCACTGGGGTACAGGCCAGAGATGTGGGGGTGGTGAGAGAATCCACCAGACAGAACAGGACTCAGAACAGGCAGATTGACAGAAACACACTAAGCATCTTCAATTATTTTAACTCCTTCATTGCTTGATTGGAGCATAGTGTAATAGTAATGGGTTGTGTGAGGCTATACTGAACTGAGAAATGAAAAGGGCAGAAGATTGATTCTCATTACAAAATTCAGAGTATTGTATGCAAGACTCTTGTTGAAAAGTAGAATCAGAAGGACTTGGAAGATGTTGTATCTTATGCTTTTCACGTTTTGGTAGCAGGAAAAAACAGGACTCAGGGCCTCCCTGGTGGCCTAGGAGTTAAGTCTCAGCATTATCAACACTATGGCCTGAATTCAATCCCCAGCCAGATGGCTAACCCACATGGTGCAGTAGACCTCTCTTGTCTTGCCCACTGCTCCCTTTAGCAGTATATTTCAGTAAATCCACCTGTTCTGCTCCCCACTCTAGTGAGTTTTTTCACTGTCCCCCCACCCCCAAACCTATGGCCTACACCCCAGTGCCTTTATGCAAAACAATAAACAAACAACAAAAAAGAACTTTATCAGCAAAGCAATGAGTTATGAGGAAAATAAAGATAAGGATGGCAGTCATTTGCAGAGTACTAAATCAGTTATCATATACAGGTTTTAGACATTTAGTTTTCAGTTCTTTCTGTACTCAGACCCCATGCCATAATCTAGTGTTTTCAAATTTTAGCATGTATTAGTCCACACAGAGGTCTTATTAAAACAGATACCTGGGTGAGTTACATCTTTATCCAGTAGATTTTAGGTAGGGCCCCAAAATTTCTATTACTAATAAGTTCTCAGGTGATGCAGATGCTTCTGGTCCCTGGCCCACACTTTGGGAATCACTAGGTATCCACACACCACATAGTTAGCCTATTAACTTTTTATACATAACACCTTTATCCTACAATCTATAAGCAAACTACAAATGGAATAGTGAACACAGTTTTAAAGTATTTTTAAAAAATATTTATTTATGCATACAAGAACTGGGGTGTAGGGGGTGAGAGGATTCACCAGACAGAGTGGAGAGCAGAACAGGTGGATCTGATATACACTGCTGAGGGGAGCAGCAGGTGAGACAGGAGAGGTCTGCTGCACCATGTGGGTCAGCTCCCTGACCGGATATTGAACTCATGCTACAATGGCTGCTGATAGCTTCACAGTGCTGAGACTAACCCATGTGCCTGTAGGGAGTCCAAGTTTTAAAGTATTTTTAAAATGATAGTATCAGCTTTAAGGGGGCTTATTGACTTTAATCTTCAAATAAGTGGAAAAGGGAGAATAAAGTTGATCTTCATTCTTTTTCAGATGTCATTTAAGTTCATCAGCAATAGTTGTGAGTTAAAAATTAACACATTTATGTAAAAAAATTCCCTTATTGGGTATAGGTAGATAATAACTACAGGAGAAATGATATGTCTAGGATTTTTTTCTAGAAAAAAGAAAAACAAGAAAAAAAGGGGGGCATCCTAGATGAAAACAAGACCTGCAAAATGTTATTTGTTGAAGCAGAATCATAAGGACTTTGGGGTTTTCTACACTTTCTACTTTTGTATAAGTTTGAAAATTTCTGTAAAACTGAAAATTCATATTATCAATATTCACTGAAGTACAGTTGACATGTAAGAAAAAATGTGAACTGCACTTACACTATTTTTCTGATAAATGGAAACGAACACAAAGTAATAAGATATCATTTTAAAGAATAGGACTTTATTGAATAAGTTTTATTCACAGAAAAATAAGCTTTAGTTTATGATGACTGACAGATTATACAATGGAAAGCAATTTTTCTTAGTTTCCCCATATTGATGGAAAAGTTTTAAGAAATGAAAAACGCCATAAAATTATATTCACAAATATAGTACTCTATCTCAAAACATGTCACATGACTATTCACAACAACACTAATACAATGACATAAGAATCAGTTGTTCTGCCATGTTAGATAAAGTTTAACAGTAATTAAAATGCAAAAATCTTCTAACAAAAAACTCATTAAAGCCTGTTAACAAATCAAAAATGCAAATTTAATACTAACTATAGACAAAATATACTCATGTAGGATTTTTAAATGTTACATTAATGACATACAGTAAGAATGCAGTAAATGCCAAAAACTCTATATGCATATATGCAAACTTTAGACTTCAAAATAGTATCTTACCACCCAAACATCAATGCTGTATTGTACAATTTGAAGATATGTATTTAAGATTGTCCTATATAAGTTATAAAGTGTCATTTAATATGTAGTGAGAGCTACAGTATAGAAAGAATAGTTGAAAAAAATAAACATATAAGACCTCCCAGGAGAGAGCTTGAAGCTTTTCATCTTCAAACTATTTCCCAGTCTAGGCTGTCACTAATTAGCTATACAGCTTTGAACAAATCACTTCACCTTTGAGCCTCAGCTGCCTCACCTATAAAATGAGGGGGATGAATTAGATACTCTCTAAGGTCACTTCTAGCTCTGAGACCCAATGATTCTATTATGCTGCAAGTGAAATTCACATTGTGTTCAGTGTGTAAGAGTCAAATTGAAACTGACTATGAACATGGGAATCAGCCAATTATTTCTACTAGGAGTTCAACCAAATTTGTTGAGAATAATTTTTCAAGTTTGTCAAAAGGGAATGTAAATATTTTAAAGGACTTGACCTAATTTATCTATGGTAATTTATATCTTAATTATGCTGAACAACAGAAAAGATAACTGTCACTGAAAGAGTTAGTTTTAGACCAAATTTTCAGGATCAAGACAAACTTACAGAAGGTTACAGTGTAAAGAACAGAATTAACATTTTTTTTTCTTTCAAAGCAGATTTGGCTAAAAAGAACTGTATCTTCATATATTCCTTCCTGTTTTCCTACTTTGCTGATGAAAATGACACATAACCTATCCCCTTTCTCCTACCTTTCCACCCATTTTCCCTGTCCAACACCTGGATAACCAGCTACTAATAATTTGGATGTAAAGGATACAATACAAGCAAATAATGCTGTGGTGGTAGTCTCCATTCAGAACTTTTAAAATACAATTTTTTCCCTACTAAATTGAAAAACATCAACAAAACACAACTACCAAAATTCAAACAACAAAAGATCATAATATACAGGGCCAAATCACATTATATACACTCCCTATACCCACCCTATCTCACCTTAGCCCCTAGCCAAATGGGGAAGAAAAACAAACTAATGGAGCAACAAAGGCAATACCAAGCCATTACTTAACTGGAATTTATAAACACTAAGCCCATTTCTCAAAAATCAAGACAAGGTTTATGACCAACACACTAAATTGTTATGAATAAAGATAACTACTACAGAACAATTCAATTCTTCACATGACTAAATGTAATAAAATAGGTGGTGACTTTGAAATCTTCGAGTGAACTTTATACAGAAAAGGAATGTCTATCTGTAGATAGTAATTAGCTATTTTGGGAAGGGGGGTAGAGAATTGGATCTGGTTATGTTTTTGACCTTGCAAGTGACCATTTTTTGTACAGTTAAATGGGAAGGTTCCAGGGCTTTTTAGAGTGTGAATATACATTGGTAAGTCTTAAAAATTTTGATTAGAAGTTGGAGTGCTGAGTGACTTAATAACATGAAACAGCAGGATTTCTAAACAATTCTTAAAATAAACTTGTTAGCCACTTCAGCTTCATGTATTACATTTCACAACTCATGTGGAGGAAAGAAGTCTTGCTTAACTCTAAACTTACAAATTTTAAAAGAAGAGTTTTAATGAGCTGAGGATTCCAGGACAGGAAAAGACTTATGTTAGAACAATTGAGTCCATAGCCAACTACATGATCTGGAGCTGATGTGTTCTGGAAAACATATTTTAAAACTTTTAACACCTTCTTCCCTTTGTAATTTTAATTTAAAAGTTTAGACTACATGTGTAAAATTTAACTTGATGAATATGTAACTGAACTTAAGTGGAATACAGTGCAAAGATAAAGAACTGAGGATTTACAAAAACAGGGTCCTCATTTAACTAAAAGAAATCTCAGATTTACAATGTTTTAAATGAGTATCACTTAAAGTAGTGATCAACAGAGGTGAGGATAACATGACAACTCTTTAAGGAAATACGATGAAAATACATAATTTTAAACAGTTTTACTCCCAAACTTTTCTCTGCAGTAAAATGTATCACTCACTTTTACAACAGGTTATTGTGCGAATCTTGGCATGTAAACCCTGGGTGGTTTACAAAGCATTTGTAAACTTCCATTTTTCATCTATATTGACTCCTATTCACGTTTTATTTTCTTTTTAACAATTCTTTTCTCATCAGTATCTTATAATTTCCGAAAGGTTTTTAAGGATCTTGAGAGAACAACTACTTCAGAAGTATCTACTATTACTAGGCAAGAAAAAAAAATTTCAGGTAGAGGAAAGACTTGACAGTTTGTCCTATATACATCTTAATCATCCTAACAGTAAAAACTGACATTAAACTTTAAGATACAGGAGGATATGAGAATCTTAACATGAAAAGCTGTCACTATAGCTACAAGCAGTGTACAAACATGCTTCTACTTTACCTACATAAGCTGACAGATGTTTAAAATACTGGGTTAACAAAGATCTTTTAGTAAAGTGACTTAGGCAGGCTTAAACTAGCAAGGATTAAGGATGAATCCTTACTAATTAATTGGAAGATCTGAGACATATTTTATATTTCATTTTACAAAATCAGGAATACTTATTTTGAAACAAGAGAAGAAGACATGGTCTACCTGTCAGAAAACTACCACTCAGAAATATTTTTCATCCACAAAGCAGGAAAAACATAAAAACACTTAAACTTCACATTGGCACCAAAAAGGTTAACAGCCCTGCCTTCCTGGATTAGAAAAACTAAAACTGAGCAATAAGTAGTTTTGCAGGTGTTTGAACATGCCTAAGCCTTTAAATCAGTAAAATACTTTCTAAAAATTCTGATTACAAAAGTAATACATACTTACAAAAAAATTCAAACAGAATAAAACGAAAAAAGTAGAAAGTGAAAGACCCATATAAACCCCCTCTGGGACCCATCCCCACCCACCCCCTGAATAGAAATCACATTTAATAGTTTGGTACATATCTTTGCAAATTGTTTGATCTAGACACACTCAAAACACACACACTTTCATTTGGCTTATACAGTACAGTGTTTTGCCACTTGTATTTCATACTTAATATATCTTCGACATCTTTTCCACATTAGTACATGTGGATTAGATGGTGTTCTGTCATTAAATATACTTTTAAAAATGGCAAAGTCATTTTAAATATCATTCATTCAAATACATGTGTATAATTTTAAAAGGAAATGGACGGAATCCTAAAAGACAAAGATAAATATCTAAAAAATAACATCTATCTTTCCACCAGTGTGGATCAGTTCCTCTTTCACACAAAACAAATTATGTGATTGCGGAGATTAACTCTAATCGCCACATGTACACAAAATACTCCAATTGCTAAGCCTATCAGAAAAGAATGAAGAACTCAGTCAATTAATTCATGCAAGCTTAGAAGCTAAGTCAGTGTACTACAAATATGATGCTTCTTAGTCTGGGATTTCAATTAAATAATAGTAAAAAAATTGGATAAATAATACAGCTACTATTCTGAAAAATCTAGATATTAAAATTTTAGATTGCCAATTTACAACATTGCAGTTTACACTTTTAAAAAACTGGTTGCAAATGCTAATGGAATTCAATGCTGATTACTTAAAGTTGGTTCATATTACACATTCAAATAGGGAAATAAGACAGAACATAACACGCCTACTGGAGAGTTAGATTTTTTTAAGACATAAAAATTTTTTGCTTGAAAGTAATGACTGTGTAGCACATGGGGCATTTGTCAACTGCTTCAGCACATTGTTTACAAGTGACCAGATGTCCACAAGGAATAAAAACTATAGCAATATTTCTATCCATACAGATTTTGCAAAGCTTCTCTTCTTGCAGGAGCCTTAGCTGTTCTTCAGTACTAATCTCTGCACAAAGAGAAAAGAAATGTGTTACTTTTAGGCGTTTTTAGTAGCTTAAATTCATTTAAACATCTGAACCCCTACTATGTGCCAGCCACTAATCAAGTGCTGGGTGATGGGATGACTCACATGTGGCATCTGCTCTTAAGTAGTTTGTAAGCTACTGGGAGAGAAGGACGTGAGCTGAGGCTATAGAGGTTTAAGCACAAAGTACAAAGTGATAAGTGCTATAATAATGTTACATACAAAGTGCTCTGGGACAAGAGAACTTCTGTTCAGAAGAGCTGATGAAGGTTTCAGGAGCTGGTAGCTGCTGGGTAGGGGGAAGGGAAGTTGAGGAGTGATATTTAAACATGGCCAGCAATATGCTAGGCAGAGAAGCAAGGGTTAGGTAAAAACAGCAGCAAAGGGCATGTCTTATTCCAGAAATGAAGGGACAGACTGGAGGGACACTTTTGAAATGGGACAAGTAGGTCTTCTTGTTTTTTTTTTTTTTTGATTTATTTTTAATATTTATTTATTCATGTATACAAGAACTGGGATACAGGCCAGACATTCAGGGGCTGAGAGGATTCACCAGAGACAGAGTAGGGAACAGAACAGGCAGATCTACTAAAATACACTGCTGAGGGGAGCAGTGGGTGAAGCAGGAGAGGTCTGCTGTGCCATGTGGGTTACATCCCTGGCTGGTGGTGGGGAATGAACTCTTGTTACAGTGGTTGTGGTTTGCTTCATAGTGCTATGCTCAACCTACTGCGCCACCAGGGAGGCCCGGGGCAAGTAGGTTTTGGTGATGGACTGGAAATGAAGGATGAGGAAGAAAAAAGAAATAGAGTAGACCTCAAGATTTCTAGCATAGAAAACAATAGAATGGTGATCCCAGTAGGAAAAAAGTTGGGAATGTTCAAGATATTCTTGAGGTGTTTGCAGAGGAGCCAAACAAAAATATTCAGTAGGTAGCTGGAAAATCTTCAGGTCAGAAGGCAGGGATACAGACAAGAGATTAGGATGACATCAAGCATAGGCGCACTGAAGTCCTAGCTTACTTTAGCTTTTTCTTCTCAGACTAGTTTTTGTGTAAATGTTCTAGTTTTGTGACTACAATGTCACAAAAATGTGCTTCATATAACTATAATGACAACATCAATAGCAGGTAACTATATTACTATGTGCCAGGCACTATTCCAAAGGCACTACATATTTTAACAATCTGCTAATCATTTATCAGTGGTTTCTCTATCTGGTCTCACATGAGAATTACCTGGGGTACTTTTTAATAGTAGATTCTTGGACTCCAAGTACTGAATGTAAAATTTCTGGAGTTAAGCACACTGGCGTTTGGGAAGTGTTGCTATCAAGAAGAGGGTGGTATAGTCTAGTCTAGTTAGTGCTGGGTAGAGGGGATGGTATAAACTGGTTTCAGGGAAGAGATAACAGGCACACAAGTGCACAAGTAAGGCTTGGGAGAATTTTGGGGGAGAATTAGCATGAGATGAGGCTACAGAAGGCTGGCAGGAGGAGCCTGATCATGAAAGATTTGGCAACTGATGTAAGGGAGTTTGAACTTGATTCTGAGATCCCTGCTACAGTGAAGGGTTTTAGCCTGCAGAGATATATGATCAGATTTGTGCTTCAATAAGAATCTCCTGGCTAGGGGTGGAGGAAAGGATTATTTAATCTTAAAAAGCACCCTCTTGGGCATAATCAAAACTATAGGCTCAAACACTGAATGTATCAGAGGTAAAATAAAGCACCAGCTCTCAAAAAGCTTGGTCTAATAACCAGGAGAGGAAACTGTTCCAAATGTTCCAAGAGAGTCAAGGAGGGGCTCTGAGCTCTGTTATAGACATTGGGAATGCGTTGGCAAGGTGGATTTAGGGGAATAAATAGGGGGTAAAGATTAAAACTAGATATAAAGAAAGGGGAAAGGCATTCAGGGCAGAAGAAACAACATAAGTGATGGGATGGCATTATGAAGTATTTGATCAAAATAGTCAGAATAAAGTATATTTATGCCAAAGAAAATCCAGTGGCGGAAAATAACTAAGTAATTTGCGTATAACTTTTAGATGTGATGATGCAATGAGTACACTGGACCAGATACCCAGAGCAGGCACGTTTATGCAGACAATAGAATAGTGGTTGTCAAGGGCTGGGGGAGGATGAATGGAGAATTGCTTAATGCGGGCAGAGTGACAGTTTCCTAGATGTAAAGAGTTTTGGAGACGGTCCGCACAACATTGTAATTGTAGTGGACACTGCTGAGCTGTACACTTAAAGATAGTTAAAATGGTAAATTTTATATTATGTGTATTTCAAAATTATTTTTAAAATTTTTTTTTAAAATTTATTTATTTATGCGTACAAGCACTGGGGTACAGGCCAGAGGTGTGGGGGGTGAGAGGATTCACCACAGAGAGCGGGAGCAGAACAGTCAGATCAATGGAAGTACACTGCTGAGGGGAGCAGCGGGCACAGCAGGAGAGGTCTGCCGCGCCATGTGGGTCCCCTCCCTGGCCGGCAGCAGGGACCGAACTCGGCAGCAGGGACCGAACTCGTGCAGCAGTGGCTGCGGTCTGCTTCACAGTGCGTTGCTTAACCCACTGCGCCACCGGGGAGGCCCCTTTAAAATTTTTTTAAAAGGAGCACTGGACCAGAGGTTAGGAAATGGAATTTCACTCCCAACTATCTGCGTGATCTTGAGCAATAGCACATCTGCACTTTCTCACTGAAGTGATGAAAGGTAGTATGTGATCTTTAAGGTTGCTCTTGGTTCTGATTGTGATTCCATTTTAGCGGCCACAATGGAATGAAATGATATACTACCAAACACTGGTATCATCATCAACTCTACTTTTTCTACCTTAATTTAGCCTTGCATATAACCATTTGCATGTGCTAGTGATACTCTGAGCATAGATTCCCTGCCCCCTCCAGACTGACAAATACTTCACTGGCCTTAAATTAACTATTGGATTCCATGTCCTTCCCTAAGGCACATTTCCCTTTCCACATCCTACATGCCCCTCTTCTAGTCAGCAGAGTCCAGCTGGGCACATGAGCAACAATGGAATAGCTAGATAACTTGAGATGTTATTTGCTAACATTCCTACTACATTATTTAAACCACTTCTAGAAGAAAAATACTCATTTTATCAGAGCAGATACATATGAAAAGATAGACTGACAAGAAATGTGTATAGGTTGACTTTTATATCATATACACCAAATACACACAGGAATTAAGATCAGTGTTTTAGGATACATATGAAGAGGAGGGCTTTATGTCACACTAGGAGTTCATATTTACAGGGGTACTTTGTCACAGTCACTTAAGGGGAAAAAACTACCACTGAATCCAGGATTTCTCAGTAAGCAATAACAGCATTATACATTTCTGATAATTTCCACCTGCTTTACTTCAATTATGCCTCTGTTCTGTATAAAATTAAAAGGCTCTCATCACCATTGGAAAGAGAACTATGCAGCAGCTCTAGCATGTGAAGATAGCCTTTTATCAATTACCTGTCTCTCAATCTAGTGAGATGATACAGAAGTCAACTAATGAATTCCAAACCCTGTCTCTGAGGGCTGCCATTTGCTTAGGTCTTTCCTCTTTGCCATGTCATCTTAACTTGTCTCAGTGATAAAAAGAACCCCCATCCACTCCTGTTGGACAGAACATGCTTTCCCCAACGTACTCTGTCCCTTGTTCTCCTCCAACTGCAGCCCACTAGATCCTTGAGTTACAGACAATATCAACAGGTATAAAAGCTAGCAACTTACTGTCAAATTCAATTAAGTTTGAGTTGTGACTAAGATGCAGGGAAAATGACATAATCAATAGCATTTCTACTGTAGTAGAAAGATGACCAAATCAACAGCTTATTTTACTATCACTAAGATAAGTGGAGCTACTATAGGTTTTAAATAAATGCATCCTTAGGAAGAGAACAGTAAGCTTTATACTGAATCTTTTATATCAACTGATATAATTTTAAAAATCATTAAGGTTATGCTGTACCCACCCAAGTATCCAAAAATGTATTCAGTCTGAAATATTTTCTTTCAACTCCAACGGTGCTGGCATGCACTAGAGTGGCTGTCATCTTTAAAGCAGGAAGTAGTATTTTTGATCTTTTTTCCCCTAAAAGGAGTTTATGTATCTCTTACATTATTTAATATACTTTCTGTATATGATTTATAGTATTAGGGTGACATTCATTCACGTTCCATCCAGTAATATGACCCTTTATAAGTTTACATCATGAGAAGTAGAACACTTTAAATCCAAACCGTTTCAACTACAAAACTTAGTCTACATACAATGACGAACATTAGCCTTTATTGTCCTTTATTTAGAGTATAAACTCACACTCTTAAAATTGCTGAATCAGTGGATTGGATCCTGATTAGAACAGATTATCTGTAAAAATATTTTAAGACAATGGAGATAATTAAAATCACCTGAGTTTCAGGTAGTCTTGAATAAGCTGGTAATTCTTCAAATAAGCTGGTAAAGTGTGACAACAATATGCTTTGGACTAAATGTCTATGCGTCCCCAAAATTCATGTGTTGAGGCTCTGACCCTATTCCACCTGCCCCTGCCAATGTCACTGCACTAGGAGATGGAGCCTTTGTGAGGTAACTAGGTTTAGATGAGCTCATAAAGGAGGTGTTCTCATGATTGGTCTATGTCCAATAAGAGGAAGAGAGACCAGAGTAATCTCTTCTCTCTGCCATGTGAAGGCACAAGGAGAAGGCAGTCATTTACAAACCTGGGAGAGTCCTCCATAGAAAAGCAAATTTGCCTGTATCTTGATCTTGGACTTCCTGGCCTCTACAAACTTTTGAGAACTAAATGTCTATTGTTTAAGCCACCTAGTATATGGTATTCTATTACTACCTTCTGAGCAGATTCACACACATCATGGCTATGTTTTGAAAAATTGTTACTTATTGGATGTATATTGAAACATTTGTAGTGTAAATGATATGTAGGATGTCTTGGATTTGCTTTGAAATACTATAGCAAAAAAAATTGGGAAGAAACAAGATTGGAAAAGTGTTGAATACTAAAACTGGTTGATTGGGTACATGAACATTCATTACATGGTTCTCTCCACTTTTGAGTATGTTTGAATTTTTTAGAATATGTTTGAAAGTTTTCATTATAAAAAGTAAAGAATATTATTCAAGAGATACATGACAGGAGACCAATGATTGGGTCACAAAGACACATAAGAGACTATCAATGTTTTTTTGCATTTTAAAAGGACAGGTTTATTAGGAAAAGGAGAAAGAAAAAGAGGAACCTGAATAGTTACAGGCGGGCAAGAGAGTTGCTAGGGTACTGATTATTAGAAAGTGTTCTTAGGTGTTTCTCTTAGGTGTTAAAAATAGCCACACATACCTTTCTGCAAGGAGGTCTGACTTGATTCGTCTTGTGTATTGTCTTTCTGAGCGCTCACCAGATCTGCAACCAGAACCTCAAGTTTTTTATAGTTGCTCCCAGATGTCTGAATTTTTTCCTCCATTATTTTCTTAATGTCCCTGAAATTGAATCCCATGCGTATGGCTTCTTGTACCATAGGATTCTGAAAGATGGTATCATCTGAAATGAAAATTGGTGAGGAAAAATAACATAAGTTTAAACTAATATTTTCATTAACACAGCTCAACAGCAAAATATAGTCCAAAAGAAAAATTTAAGCAGCAAACAAAAAAACCAAAACCAAACTAAAACAAAACCATGCAACCAGAGTTACTTTGGAGGAAGCTTTTGAAATATTTAGGCACTAAATTATGACTTTGAGACTTCTACAAACAATTGAAAATGCGGTATGTATTCTGTAGCACTATGAATTGAGATTAAATGCTGCAAAGACTTTCATGAAACAATATAAGATAAGGAAGAACAGATAAGAAAATAGATAAGTGCTTCAAAAACCTAATGCATTTTAAATCAGCGGGACTCATTAATAACTAATGTACTTAAAGAGTAGAAATATATTTTTTAAAGACTTAATTTTACTTATGCATACAAGAGCTGGGGTATAGACCAGAGGTGTGGGTGTGTGTGTGAGAGGATTCATCAGAGACAGAGTGGGGAGCAGAACAAGTGGAATGACTGAAATACACTGCTGAGGGGAGCAGCAGGACACACAGGCAAGGTCTTCTGTGCCATGTGGGTCAGCTCCTTGGCCAGGGATCAGCTGGGATTGAACTTGTGCTGCAGTGGCTGGTAAAATCTTGATAGCGCTGAGACTTAACCCCTTGTACCACCAGGTAGGACCAAGAGTAGATATCTTTATTAACAATTATGTTGAAAAAAAAAAAGAAAGAAAGAACACATGGGAAGTAGGGAGAAATTCCAGCCTGTGACCTTGACTGTATCAGTTTCCTATCTCTCAGACTTAGTGTCTGCAGCCAAGAGAGCTGAAATAGATAATGCAAGAAAGCAAATAAAAAGTCTAATATTTAAAGAGGAATAACACAGATTATGTAGGGAAGTGCTAAGAGACTTATACCTTCTGACTCATCAATTCCACCCTTAAGTATAAAAATATGAATGCATATATCCACTAAACACATATATAATATATATGGGAGTATTATTTATAACAATCCCAAGCTGGAAAAAACCCTTATGCCTATCAGGTGAATGGATAAGTAAACTGTGGTATATTCAAACATCACACAACAAGAAAAAGAAACTACTGTCAAAAACACCATGGATGAATCTCACAGATTTGATGAGCAAAATACAATGATGATGAACCAGAGACTAAATGAGTACATACAGCAAGATTACATTCACAAAATGTTAAAATCTAATCTATAGTAACAGAAGTCAGAATAGAATCTGGCATTGGTATTGATTGGGAAGAGGCTTGAAGGAGCTTTATGAGGTGATAGAAACGTCCTGTGTCATGCTCTGGGCAATGGTTACACAGATGTGTACAAATAACATCTTTAAATAACATTGTTTTATTCACTATTGTTTCCTTACAACATCGATGAGGAAAGAACAATCAATTCCCAGCCAGAGCCACTGACTATGTGGTGTCCACATATTCACCTCTTGTCTGTGTGGGTTCTTGCCAGGTCATTTGGTTTCCTCTCACATCCTAAAGATGTGCCCATTGGGTTCATTGGCATGTTTCAATTATCCCAGTCTGAGGGAGTAAGTGTGTATTATGTGCCCTGTGCTGGAACAGAATTCTGTCCAGGGCTGGATCTTGCCTTATGCCCTGAATGCAAAGAGGGGCTTTAGCCACCTACAACCCTAAACTGGAATAAGGAGGTTGGAAAAATGAAAGAGTATAAATTATTGTCTTTATTTAAAAGTTTGGCAATGTTTTCTTGACCAGAAATGCTGAAGGAACTTAACTCTTTTTTTTTCTTTAAAGATTTTATTTATTTATGCATACACGTACTGGAGTACAGGTCAGAGGTGTGGGCGGTGAGAGGATCCACCAGAGACAGAGTGGGGAACAGAACAGGCAGATTAACTGAAATACACTGCTGAGGGGAGCAGCAGGAGAGGCAGAAGAGGTCTGTGGCGCCATGTGGGTTCCCTCCCTGGCCAGCGGCAGGGATCGAACTCATGCTGCAGTGGCTGCGGTTTGCTTCACAGTGTGTTGTTTAACCCACTGCACCACCAGGGAGGGCCCAGGAACTTAACTCTTATTTCTATCAATTATTGTGTGGTAAAATCGATTTTACTATACATTGTTTTACTAAGAGTAGCAATTTCTAAGAACTTATCTACACCATTCAGTGAGAACTCACTGTGTTAAAATTAAATACTTAAGATTAGTGCTCTTTAAGCACTTTAGTGTATGTGTATTATACCTCAATACACGTTTTTAAAGAGGTTGAATAGAGATATAGGGACATATTAAGGAACATTATATAGTAACAAAAGGTATTTTCTAAGTAGGAAAGTAACCTAAGATGTGCTTAAGAGAAATTCTATCAGGAGCTTATAAAGCAGACAACCAGTTAGGAGATGACTACAATAGTGCAGATGAAAAATAAGGGTAAGAACTAGGGCAAAATCAGTGGATTTTAGGCAATAGTAAAAAGGGAAAAGTCATCAGAGCTCGTAAACTAATTAAATATAAAGGGATTAAGGAGAGCAAAGGCATAAATGACTCAAATTATCAGGCAATGTTGTGAACTGCTGTACTGTTAACTAACAGAGAGAGAAAGTGTATGACCCAATTCAGCCTGAGCAGTTTTAAGAGATACCAAATTTGAGCTGTTTTTGAGATATCCAGGAGGAAATGTCTAGGGGTAGCTAGATACCATTCTTTCCTTGTTAAACCATCTGCAACTTTTTGTTTGCTGGCTCCTTCTGCCTACCTTGGACATTGTGGTTTAATTCTCTCATTGTCCTTTTTTCAGTGATCTCTCTAGAAACTACTACTATAAATTTACCCTCATTTTTATGCATTCCAGATTTTAATATTCACCTGTGGGTCACAAACTCAACTTGCTACAAACCAAAAACAGGGACAATATAGCATCTCTACATAAAAATGAATTAAACTATGACATAACACGTGAGGGGAAAAATCTTGTATCTTGAAAAAATAAACAGGAGGGCCCGCCCTGGTGGTGCAGTGGTTTAAGCAATGCACTATGGAGGAAACTGCAATCACTGCAGCACGAGTTCAATCCCTGCTGCCGGCCAGGGAGGGGACCCACATGGCGCGGCAGACCTCTCCTGCCTCTGCTCCCCTCAGCAGTGTGTTTCAGTTAGTCTGCCTGTTCTGCTCCCCACTCTGTCTCTGGTGGATCCTCTCACCCCCCGCACTTATAGCCTGTACCCCAGTTCTTGTATGAATAAAAAAAAATAAACCTTTAAAAAAAAAAAAAGAAAAAATAAACAGGAGGGGCCTCCCTGGTGCCAAAAAGGGTTAAGTCTCAGCACTGTCAAGCTATCCGCAGCCACTGCAGCACAAGTTCAATCCTTGGCCAGGGAGGTGACCCACATAGGGTGCAGCAGACCTCTCCTGCCTCCCCTGCTGCCCCCCTCAGCAATGTATTTCTAGATCTACCTGTTCTCCTCCCTACTCTGTCTCTGGTGAATCCTCCCACCCCCTCCACCTGTGGTATATACCCCAGCTGTTCTTGTACGGATAAATAAAATAAAATCTTTTAAAAAATAAACAGGAATGTTTAAAAAATTAATATTAAGAAAGAGAATTAAATGGACACCTACTTCATATCATAAAAATTATCTCTGTATCATGTGATAACTTCATAAAAATAACTTCAAAAACTAACTTCATGTCCTAAAAATTAACTCAAAAGACCTGAATCAGGGGGCTTCCTGGTGGAGCAAGGGGTTAAGTCTCAGGACTATGAAGCTATCAGCAGCCAATGCAGCATGAGTTTGATCCCTGGCCAGGGAGGTAACCCACATGGCACAGCAGGCCTCTCTTGTTTTGCCTGCTGCTCCCCTCAGCAGTGTATTTCAGTAGATACTCCTGTTCTGCTCTCCACTCTGTCTCTTCTTTCTCCTGTACCTCTGACCAACACCCAAGCTATTGTATGCATACATAAATAAATCTTTTTTTTTTAAAAAAAGACCGAATCATAACACTCTTAGAAGAAAATATAGATGCCCTTAGCTATGGTGTCAAAAACTAAGTGACAAAAAATAAATTGTACTGCACCAAACTTTAAAACTTACATGCTTCAAAAGACACCAACAAGAGTGAAAAGAACCCATAAAACAGGAAGAAAACAGGAAGAAATATTTGTAAATTATATAACTGACAAGGGACATTCCTCCAAAGAAGATATTAGCCGTTAGGGAATGCAAATCAAAACCACAGGAGTTATCACCTCACACCCACTAGAATGGATGTAATAAAAAAGAGACAATAGCCTCGGCGCCTCGCAGCTCTCCGACACGGCAAAATATCCCACCCTACTGAGAGACTGAACGGTGCATCGAGTCTCTGATTGCAGTTTTCCAGAAGTACGCTGGAAAGGAAGGTGACAACTGCAGACTCTCCAAGACCGAGTTCCTAACCTTCATGAACACAGAACTCGCTGCCTTCACAAAGAATCAGAAGGACCCAGGTGTCCTTGACCGCATGATGAAGAAACTGGACCTCAACTCTGATGGGCAGCTGGATTTTCAAGAATTTCTCAATCTCATTGGCGGCCTGGCCGTCGCCTGCCATGAATCCTTTATGAGGTCTGCCTGTTGCCAGAAGTAAATCTGAGGAGCCCTTAGGCCTGGCCACCAGACACCCCCTTTCCTTCCAGACTCCCAGCCGTCCTCTCCGCATGGCCCTCACACACTCTGAGACGGCCGGCATGCCCTCCACCCCACGGAGCCACTCCTGCTGGCAATAATAAAGCAGTACTGGTTCTTTTTTTTTAATTCATAAAAAAAAGAGACAATAATTAAGTGCTAAAAATGATGCGTAAAAACAAACTGGAACTTTCACACACTGCTGGTAAGGATGGAAAATGGTATAATCACTTTGGAAAAATTGTCTTGTAGTTTATCTTAAGGTTAAACGTAGAGCTAGCACATGTAATTCCAGTAATTCCATCCCTAAATATATACCCTGAAGAATGAAAAACACACATTCTTACAAAAATGTATAAGCAAGTATTAATGGCAGCATCAACACCTAATAGTCAAAAAGTAGGAACCACCCAAATGTGTAACAACTGATGAATGGATAAGTAAAATATGATATTATCTGTACAAAGGAATATTCTCCAGCACAAAAAAGAATACTCACATGAGTACTACAGCATGGATGAATCTTGAAGCCATACATTATGACTCCATTTATGTTAACTCTCCAGAATAGCAAATCCATAGGACAGAAAAAAAATGAGTGATTGCTTGGTGTGAGGGTAGAGGTGGGGGTGGCAATAAGGAGTGACTGCTAATGGGTAATAAGGTTTATTTTGGAATTATGACAATATTTTACAGTTAAATAAATAGTAGTGATGACTGCACAATTTTGTGACCATATTAAAAGCCACTAAAGTGTACACTTTATAAGGATGAAACTTTGCTGTATGAATTATATCTCAATATGAAAACATGAACCCTAAAACAGAGCAAGAGTCTCAATAGTTTCATAAAAAAATAGTATGTATTCTAAGGATAATTAATACCAAAAGATACCACTGAGAAATGTTACAGAATGTTTGTTTCTATAAATTTTAAAAACAAAAAGGGGAATATATGATTTCTTAAACCACATTATTTATGCCCACTGAAAAAATCTTTTAAGTGATATTAAAGTGGTTTTTCTTCTCAAGCCTATTTATAGTAGTGCCTTGCAATTTTTTTAAAAGATTTATTTATTTATGCTACAAGAGCTAGGATATAGGCCAGAGGTGTCAGGGGTCGGGGTAAAAGGATTCACCAGAGACAGAGTAGGAAACAGAACAGGCAGATACACTGAAATACACTACTGAGAGGAGCAGTGGCGGGAGACAGGAGAGGTCTGTTACACAATGTGGGTTAGCTACCTGGCTGGGAATCGAATTTGTGCTGCAGTGGCTGCTGATAGCTTCACAGTGCTGCGACTTAACCCCTTGCACCACCAGGTAGGTCCCTATCTTACAATTCTTAAGATACTAAATATTATAGAGGATGCAACAAATACAGGGGATCACCAGACAGGCTGTAAATTAAACTTTCTACTAGTTTTGATATATAATGCTTAAGTTGAGAATGAAATCTGTCATGTGACAGGATTCAGAAGACCTTGTTTACAGTCTTAGTTCCACCAATGATTTGTAATGTAACCATGGGCAGGTCACTCTTGTTTCTTCATCAGAAAAGTGGGGGTGATAATCTATTCATTGCTTAACATATCTTTTCCTTCCCACTTTCTGGTTTTTAAAGATGTCTATGAAAAGTAAACAAGCTTTCTGATAAAAAATCTCTAGCTCTCTATAAGGTAATAGGAGGTAAACAAACCAAACCTGACCCTTCTGTGAAGAAGCTGGGGAATGCAAACAGATGGCATGGGATAAAGAAGCAAGGAGAGTGGGGCTGTGATGGCACATTAGCACAGCTTGGAGTCATGATCATCACTGACCAAAGAAGCCCAAGGAACAAGAACATACTAAATCCTTCCTTTTGCGATTTGGACAGCCTATACCTGCAATTCCTGAACTTGGAAAACCTAACTATCCAAAGGCTATACACATGATCTTAATATAGAAATGCCCAAATTAAACTTATAGGCATTTCCTTAGATTTTAAAATTCAGAGCAATTTTATCTCAAATAAATATATTTTGGTGACAATGAAAGAATAAATTTTTACCTTCCCATCCCATAAATAACAACTGTAATGAATTGACAGTGAAATTAAAGTATATTGTAATAAGAGTATTTACCAATTCTTTTAGTTAGTGATGGTGTTTTTTCAGCAGTTTTTACCTAAAATAGAAAGACGTATTATAAGTTAGAATTCTTTTTGGTAGAAGGGAATCACCTTACTTTGAAAAGGTACACCAATAAGTTTATAAATTGGTTTTATTTTGATTATGATTCAACATATGAATATACACAAAAGGTATAGCCCAGATGACGCTAGACGGAAGCTGAAAGACTGTCTAACTGAATCCACTTATTTTATAGACAGGAAGCTGAGATTCAGAGAGATTAAGCTACTTGATCAAAACAATACAATTCACAGCAGAGCCATAATGGCAACTCTGGTTTCCCATGCTAGTCCAGAGCTCTTTCTATTGGAGTTGATGGCTTGGCCACCCCAGCTCATGCTATCAATTTATATATATTTAAGATTTTAAATATTATCTGTGAAAAGTTTCCAACTACTTTAGGGTACAAAATAAATTATACAAAAGTCTAATTTCAGAAGGCCTAAAGTGATTCTTCAATCAGTTCATCATGGTCTCCTTTTTACAAATTTGTTTTCAGGTTTAGAAAAGCAAAATTTTCAAGTTCTTCCCTTTAAAGCTGACCATATACTATTAATTTTAAATACCATACTGTGAACTTTACATCAAAAAATTATTGTACAACGAACTGTGTAATACTGGAAAACATATACTATATGTGACTTACCGGAGACTCCTCAAGTGAATGTGTTAAATGAATATTGCTTATATAATCTTGTCCCTTCTCTTCTAACAGATATTTACACCTAAACAATTAAAAGATAGTTAAACTTTATTAGATGATCAATTAGTAAAGTATAAATAAAGATATAATCTCCATCATTCTTAATTCCATTAACTTACTAATTGCTATTTCTAAGAAGCTGCAAAATATAACAATTCCCTACTTGACTGTCACTTTAAGGTTAAAAAGATGTGCCTTTGTTAAGCTACTTCTGTTGATGCTAGTAGAACAACAACAACAAAAACAACAGCTTGAGAATTTTCAACTTTTAAGAAAGTTATTATACTAGCACCTTGACATTAAAAAACATTTAAAATGGCCAATCTTAACAAGTTTTATTTAGAGGCTCAACCAGTTATACATTTTTTTAAAAGATTTATTTATTTATGCATACAAGCACTGGGGTACAGGCCAGAGGTGCGGGGAGGTGAGAGAATCCACCAGAGAGAGTAGAGAGCAGAACAGGCAGACGGACTGAAACACACTGCTGAGGGGAGCAGCGGGCAAGGCAGGAGAGGTCTGCCTGCGCCATGTGGGTCCCCTCTCTGGCCGGCGGCAGGGATCGAACTCGTGCTGCAGTGGCTATGGTTTGCTTCATAGTGCATTGCTTAACCCACTGCGCCACCAGGGAGGGCCCCAGTTATACATTTCAAAGGAATTACTTAGACATTTTAGCCTTTCCTTTTAAGGTTGTTTTAAGATTTATTCTCAAGCGACTGCTCTTAAGTTTTAAGTTGTACTATTTTATAAGCTGAAAATTCACATGACACATATCCATGCACTTTATTTTGAAGAGGCAAGATGGCAAAAAAATATTTAGTATGTCATCACTCTTGGACACCACTGATTTTAAGATGTGTGATTATTTTATGTATCCCTGCTGCCAATGAAATTATGACCCACCACCAGATGGTTCCTGATTTTGGATCTAAAAATGTGAACAAATGTGTATCTTAGAATCAATGAGATACAATAATATCTGCTAAGAGGTGTAATGAATTTTTAAAGAATCTCCTTGGCAACATGGGTTCTCTTGTGTCCATCATGAAAGCGTGTGCTTCCAAAGTATATATTCGTAATTTGGTGTTTAGAGACAGAATCACCTGAATGTCATAGATATGATACACAAACAATAACTGTGTTGGTCACCAGAGAAGGGTTTTGTGGTTTTTTTTTTCCTATAAAGTAGGTGACCCCATTTTTATAAACCTGATGCGAATTTCATGCCACAGTGAAGGCAAAAATAGTTGAGGTGAAAAGTTATTCAAGTCCTCCCACTACACTGTCCAACTTGCCAGTTAACTGTATTAACATTTAAATACCTTACCCTGGATACCATTTAGCATGCTGTTCCCAAGGGTCTTCACTGGGCTTCCAATCAGTTAGCCCTCCTCCACAGTGAAAGCACTTTACTTTATCACTTTCACCTAAGAAAACACATGAGTAAAAATACATGTATTTGTGCAATTTGAAGCTTATGAGAAACATTCAAGTCACATCTAAATAACAGATATGATCATTTGAGGAGGAATACACACTAAATTCACTGATTCCAATTTGAGGTATGTTACAGAAGACAAAAAATTGCCCATTTTAATGTGAAAAATCACAACTGCTATGTTCTTTTTATGTTATTTGGAGCAATCACTACTACATGTAATTTTTCAAATGGTGATACTGTAACAATGATAATATTAGCATAATGAAATAATTTCTCAAAGGTTATAATTACATGACACTAAAATCTTCCAGTTTGCTACATTATACTATGTAAATAAGATAGATTTTCTACATGTGAAATAAACATAGGAATAGAATTTAAAATATCTCATTCATCTCTTTATATTGAATATATGTGAAATGTAATCTAGGCTATAATGAACTAAAATATATCATTAAAATCATTTTCACCTTTTACTTTTTAAAATGTGACTATTAGACTAAATAAATGTGGTTCATATTCTAAAAAGCAAAATAACCCTGAAGTAAATGGGTCAGATATATAATGGCATTATTTCTGATTATCCCTAGACGCTCTCATACTAACAGCTTTTCCTGGCATGGCTACTGTAGTCCATTTGAAAAACACTCATTTCATACAGTAAGGCATCACACAAGACAACTTTCAAATATATAGTCTTATGTATAAAAGACAGATATCAATTTTAGTATTAGCCAAACTAAACTCTCTTGTTCATTCTTCTTATAGGATTATTGTGAGGTATACAGGAAATGCATGTAAATATGTATTGAACATATAAAGTTACACTTAGTATTAATGTCAGACCCATTCTACCATGGATATTGATCATATTTTGCATGCTATCCTCCAAAAAAACAACTTACATGAAGATAAATATAACATAACATGGTAATCTTTCACAAATTCAGTAGTTTACAGTATAAACTCAAAAATAAAGGTTTGCAGAATATTGATATAATCATGGCAGCCTTTACCTAATTATCTAGCAACTTAGGGGGCTAAAGGCATCTATTTACTTTTAAAGAGTCCTAGGATAGTTGGAAAGTTATACATTAGCCTAGTTTTATAATAAAGTTTACCTAAAGCATAAAATCCAGCTCTTGCAAGCTGCTCCTTGTTAACTGAGTATATCCACGTGCCAAAAGTAATGATCCGTGCGTCATAATCTGCCATGGCTGGATTTCTTGGAGAATTTGAAGAATTTGGGAAATTCCTATCAGAACTCATGACATCGGATTCACTTCGAACATTAACATTCCGGCCCAAAACAAAGAAACAATTAGGAAAGTGTCGCCTGTGTTCTGACCATGCACGATCACAAGGTTCCCAGTTTTTCAGTTTTCCACCACAACAAAAGCACTGCACTTGATCATCAATACCTGTGTAGTAGAGTCCAGCACTAGCTAACTCTCTTGGGGTTAAGTGGGCATAGTCTGGCCAGTTCTGAAAGGACTTTAATCTAGCTTCTTCACTACACATGGCAGGATTCCTTGGGTATATGGTGTCTGATAGATCTACAACCTGTCCAGTTCTCAAAAGATAGTCTGCGTGAGTCTCAGATGGCCTGTCCAAAACAAAAAGATTTCTGCTTCCCAGATGGTTTTCAGCTTTGTACTGACCATTTTGGACACCAGGATCTGTAGGTTGTGTGAGATTATTTTCAAAATAAAAGCCATTAATAAATCTGCAAGTTGGGGATACTTTCCTGTGTCTTCCAACTGCTGAGTCTCCATATTGCCACCTATCTACTGCTGCGTGACAACTAAAGCACCGCACGGTGTCTCCTTCACCAGTATAAAGAAAACCAGCTCGTGCTAGCGTTGATGCTGAAACAGGACTACTACTTGGAAAATTAGAAAAAGTTTTTAATCTATTAAACTCTTCTACAAACTCTTCATCCTTATCGATGTCTGCAGGTACACAAGTTTTAGATCCTTCAAAACTGTTTAAAGTCATCTTCTCTTGAAAATAGGACTTGTCCACCTTTTCTAAAAAGAGAACATTACATTAGGAAATCCAAAATGGGAAACACACACAATATACTTTTGATATTAGAAGCTAACAAACTACCTACTGATAGCATAAAATTATACAGTATCTAAGAAACAGTCTAAGTCTAAAAACTAAATTGCTACATTACCACATATTTCAAGTCATTATAAAAATAACATTTATATTTTTCTCTTTTAGAGAAAAGTAATACTTAAGCAGATAGAACAGAAATATTTTTAAGTGCTTATCTGAATAAATGATAAAACCATGTATAACGTGGAACATATTACATTAACCATGTAAAATTATTAAAGAAAACATGAAAGCATAATATGCATATTTTAGTCTATACATAATTGTTATCATGGATCACTATATAGTGAAGTCATCAAAGTTCAGTTTTTAATTAAAAAAATCTAACTTTCAGAATGTTAATAAATTAATCTTTAGTATGTCCTTAGGAATAAGATTTATTCACAATATTAGTTCCAATGTATTACTGAAAGACCATCAAGTGGTTCTGATTTTCATGCATAGGCAAAAGTCCACTTTTTGTTTGAACTGGATGACTTCAGAAGTATATAACTCTGCCCTCTAGAAGGTGGTTCAGGAAAAATGCTAAGTATGTAGGGACTTTATTTGCAGTTACTTTTGTTATCCATTGCCCATGGTCAAGGAACAATCTGTTCAAGTGAAAGAGAAGTAAAATTATAGCCTCATTAGAGCTGCCAAATTAAAGCTATATAGTATTTAACCCAAATAAAATATGAATAGCAGCTGACTGGCTAATGATAGTCAGATAATTTATACTCCAAACCTGGACACTTGAAAGTAAAAAATGAAACTACTAATGGTGACATTGGGACAACAGGCATAAATCAGGATGCCCAAGCAAAGTAGAGCATATAGTTACCCCAGCTAGGAGGCAAACCTTGTTCTCCAGAATCTTGTTCAGTGCCTACTACTGTGCTCAATGACTATTTCTACTTCACATGTGCATTCACTGATTTCTTAGGAATAATTAGCTCTTTTTTTGTCATTATGTGATCATAACATGCCTTGAGACATTATTTCTCTTGGGGTAATATTTAACACAAGGTCTTTGTCATGCAGGCTGGCAATGGAATTCAGTTTTTCCTTACAGGTCAACTTATAATAATAGTATTAATTAATGTACATCTCAAGAGTTGAGTTATATCTGCATATAACAACTTTTGGAAGACAGACTCTATGACTTTTGGCTCTCGTTTCCCAGCAGGAGAATCTCTATTTGAACCTTACAAGTACACACCTCATCTTTGCAGGATTATTTCCATGATAATAAGTTAGATTTCACCATAATGAAAAGCAGATATTTATTCAGAAACACCCAACTGAACTTTACATATACATTACTAGAGAATGAGCTTTTGGAGAAGGTTGAGAGTGTAAGGGAGAAAGCTGACTGACAAAGATAGCAACCTTGGGATTAAAGGAAGGCACCAAAAGAAAGGGATGGGAGAGAATTCTTCAACGAAGGTTTTGAATGAAATGAAGATGGGAAAGATTATTGACAAAATAAGTACATATGGAGCACAGGAATTGTGAATACAAGAGAAAATGGGGTATGAATATTGGAGAAGGGTGATAAAAAGGCTTTGGATGTGAAAAAGTCTGAGTGTGATAAAAGTATGCTGAGATAATTTAAGGCTTGTGAAAGCCCTTTAGATTTGTAGTGAATAAGCAGAAAAGTAAGAAGGCATGGAAAGACGTCAAAGAAGGGCAGGGAGGATAGTTTGACTAAAGCTCAAGATGGCTAAGAAAGCTTTGACAGTAATGAGGCTAGACAATCAAGAATCCAGAAGGAAGCAATGTTTGGGGGAAAATGTTATTATGGAATCCAACACTGGTACAAAAGGAATCAGGACGCAGGGGCACATGTCTATACAAGGGGAACAAAAGACATCAAGGTGGTGAGGTGCTGTATTTAAAAATAAAAGATAGATATGCACACAACATAGTATATGCATTCATACATAATTTTTTAGCCTAGTCAACTAGTTTAAGACAACAATGGGCAGGTGTCAAGGAAAGGAGGCAGGTTGCTATTATGGTGAGAAATTAGAAGAGAGAGAAAAAACACATACAGAAAACCCAACCTGGTATCTGTACACAATACAAAAGCAAGGAGGTGGGTAGGCTAATTTCCCCATTTTCTCTCCCTGGAGCCTTGTAGTTGCCAAAGCCAAGGGAGAGAGTATCATCCCCACTTGCTGCACTGCCAGGCCCCCCTATGTGGTCAGTGGAATTAGTAAGGCTTACACTGATAACTGGGCTGCTGGTACAGGTGCATTTGGTAAACTGCAAGTTCCGTATTGGTAGCAGCCATGAGTGTGCATGTGCCCAACCTGGCTCCCATGGGGCAGTCCTGCACTCTGCATGACCATGGCTATTGGGCGTTTGACACTGATTTTCATTGGTTTTATTAGAAAGAACAAAAACTTAAATATTCTGCAATATGTTTACGAGTTAGCTAATATCGGCATTTTATTTATTTTTTTTAAGATTTTTTTTTATTTATTCATACATACAAGAGCTGGGGCACAGGCCAGAGTCCAGGGAGGTGAGAGGATTCACCAGACAGAGTGGGGAGCAGAACAGGCAGACAGACGGAAACACACTGCAGAGAGGAGCAGCGGGCGAGGCAGGAGAGGTCTGTGTCACCATGTGGGTCCCCTCCCGGGCCGGCGGCAGGGATCAAACTCGTGCTGCAGTGGCTGTGGTTTGCTTCATAGTGCCTTGCTTAACCCGCTGCGCCACCAGGGAGGCCCAATATCGGCATTTTAATTTTAGTAAGCTATGTAGACATTCAGGTAGACTTAGTACTGATAAACAATAATAATTATCATAAAGATGTTTCGACAGCCAACCTGCTGCTTAGAATTTTTTCTAAAAGAAGAAAATGCTGGCCCCCCTGGTGGCGCAATGGGTTGGGCAATGCACTATGAAGCAGGCCGCAGCCACTGCAACATGAGTTCAATCCCTGCCACCAGCTGGGGAGATGACCTACATGGTGCAGTAGACCTCTCCTGCCTCGCCCACTGCGCCCCTCATCAGTGTGTTTCAGTAGATCTGCCTGTTCTGCTCCCTATTCTGTGTCCAGTGGATCCTCTCACCTCCTGCAATTCTGGCCTGTACCCCAGCTCTTGTATGCATAAATAAATCTTAAAAAAAAAGAAGAAAATGCTGCCTTTGGTACACACATGCATTCTGTTTTGTCAGCCACAAAAAAAAGCCACATCCAGTCACTGGTATGCCTCGAGACTTCAGACCTGTGTCCTCTAGCACAGAAGTGGCTCTTCTCCCAGGAACACAATTAGAGGGCTGATTTATCTTTTACAAACCTGACACTGAACATTCCCTAGGACTCTATAGCTGGAATGCTTTCAACCTAAGGGAGATACCACATGGCTTAGAGTGGGTCCCAGGGATTTTACTGTGGTTTATTCCAGGTCTGGCTAATAGCACAGGACTATTGGCCATTCATGATGACATTTTAGAAGTTAATGGTATAGACACTTCAGGGAAGAGTTGCTCAAGTAACCCACATGATGACTGCAAATAGCACAACCTCCTAATAGCAAGACTAGTAAATCAGAAGAATGAAGTTAGAACAGTGGGGCTTCTAAGCAGTTCCAGCCAATCTACTGATAATAGCCTTCTTGGCTATCCAAAGCATGCATACTGACCTAAAACACTTTCCCAAAGAATCAGATGGTGATATAGATGACATGATTATTGAACATAACACATAACAAACATAACATAAACATAACATAACATAACATATCATAGAAATCCGAAGATTTCTAAAGCTGTTCCTACTACTGAAAACCTGGACTGGTTATCACAAATAGAAGAAACTCAGTTCTGGGCCTCCTGGTGGCACAGTGGGTTAAGCAACGCACTATGAAGAAAACCACAGCCACTGCAGCACGAGTTCAATACCCGGCCAGGGAGGGGACCCACATGGCACTGCAGACCTCTCCTGCCTCGCCTGCTGCTCCCCTCAGCAGTGTGTTTCAAGTCAATCTACCTCTTCTGCTCCCCACTCTGTCTCTGGTGAATCCTCTACCCTGGACTCTGGCCTGTACCCCAGCTCTTGTATGAATAAATAATCTTTAAAAAAAAAAAAGAAACTCTGTTCTAAGGGGGGCCCCCCTGGTGGCGCAATGGGTTAAGCACTGCACTGTGAAGCAAAACATGTAGCCACTGCGGCATGAGTTTGATCCCCACTGCTGCAGGGAGCCGGTGAACCTTATGGCGCAGCAGACCTCTCCTGCCTCACCGCTGCTTCCCTCAATAGTGTGTTTCCATCAGTCTGTCTGTTCTGTTCCCCACTCTGTCTCTGGTGAATCCTCTCAACCCCACACCTCTGGCCTGTACCCCAGCTCTTGTATGCATAAATAAATCTTAAAAAACCCCTCAGTTTTGAGTCTGGACAGTATGCTTTATTCCTTCCAAATGAGCTTATTATTTTTTTAAATTTATACATACAAGAGGTACGGGGGGGGGGGGGTGAGGAGAGGAATCACCAGAGACAGAGTGGGGAGCAGAACAGGCGATCTTACCGAAATACACTGCTGAGGAAAGGAGCCAGTGAGACAGCAGAGGTCTACTGCACCCTGTGGGTTAGCTCCCTGGCTGGGGATCTCAATCATGCTGCAGTAACTGGCTATACAGTGGCTGGCGATGGCTTGATAGCACTGAGAGTAACCTGTGCACAAGGGAGGCCCTCCTTCTAAATGAGTCTAGCACCCCTACAAGTGGAGCAAACAGATTTTGAAACACATGTTTCAGATCAGAAAATCTTAGAAGACAGAACAATCATAACATCGTGAAACCATCATTTGAATGTTTTCTGAGTGAGAATGTCACAGGGATTGTAAATTTGGCTGGTTTAAGAGCTTTTAAATCTCTGAGTCAATGACTTGGAATAGACATGAAAACAATAATATTGTATGCTTAAAATGTTATTAAAAAATAGAAACAAAGTAGATTAGTGGTTGCCTAGGGCTGGCAGAGGACGCAGATGGAGAGTAACTGCAAATAGTTACTGGATTTCTTTTTGGAGTAATGAAAATAATTCTAAAATTAGAGCGTAGTAATGGTTGTACAACTAAAAACCACCGAACTATTAACTTTAAAATTAATTTATGGTATGTGTATGATATCACAATAAAGCTGTTTAGATATTATTAACATAGTTCCATAATTGCTAAACTTTGGTGAATCATGTTATTTTAATTCAAAATAAAGCGATCTTTACAAAAGAAAATTTCTGCTTTTAATTATAAAACTAGGTGTTAGGGCCTCCCTGGTGGCGCAGTGGATTAGGCAACGCACTATTAAGCAAAACGCAGCCACTGCATCACGAGTTCAATCCCTGCTGCCGGCCAGGGAGGGGACCCACATGGTGCAGCAGACCTCTCCTGCCTCGCCCGCTGCTGTCCTGGGCAGTGTGTTTCAGTCAGTTTACCTGTTCTGCTCCCCACTCTGTCTGGTGAATCCTCTCACCTCCCGTGACTCTAGCCTGTACCCCAGTTCTTGTATGCATAAATAAATAAATCTTTAAAAAAAAACTAGGTGTTATAGTACACTATCTAACTATGTGAGAGGATTAAATAATTTGAAGTGGTTACATATTTAACCTGTTGCAAAGATCCTAGTTAATTTTTCCTTTAACTACATTCTTTAAATTCTAATGTGAAATCTGATTCTTTTGTTATGCTGAGGCCCTCTGTTCTTATGTTCCCAGCAATTTATTTTTTAAATTTATATTTTTTGTAGAACTAAGGTGTAGGCTGGGGCAGGGAAGGGGAGCAGAACAGGTGGATGTACTGGAATATACTATTAAAGGGAGCAGTGGGTGAGGCAGGAGAGGTCTGCTGCACCACCTCAGGATGAATTCAGGACATACATAAGGCCACGGTGGTGACAGTGCTGAGACTTAACCCCTAGGTCACCAGGGAGGTCCCCCAGCAATTTATTTCTTAATGTTGTTCTTCTGTTGCTAATTGTTACAAATAATTTTCTGAAACCCATTTTTTTCCTATCTTCTAAGAAATCAAACCAACTTACTGCTTTTAGGGGCTTCTTTCCAAGCTATACATTAAAGCAATTTTCCTAAATTATGAAATACTCTCTTTTTTAAGGATTTACTTATTTATGCATACAAGAACTAGAGTGTAGGCCAAAGGTGTGTATGGGGGGTGAGAGGATTCACCAGAGAGAGTGGGGAGCAGAACAGGCAGACCCGCTGAAATACACTGCTGAGGGCAGCAGTGGGACAGACAGGAGAGATCTGTTGTGCCCTGCCTGTGTCCTGGGATGGAACGCCTACCACAGTGGCTGCTGAGAACTCTGAGATTTTAATCCCTGTGCCACCAGGGAGGCCCGCTGTTGGTGTGCCTTTGAATTCTTTTCATGTTTTTAAGAATTGTGAGTGGTGGGCCTCCCTGGTGGCTCAAGGGGTTGAGTGCCGCACTATGGGGCTTCTGCAGCCACTGCAGCAGTTCGATCCCCGGCCAGGGAGGGGACGCACATGGCATAGCATACATCTCCTGCCTTGCCTCCTGCTCCCCTCAGCAGTGCATTTCAATAGACCCACCTGTTCTGCTCTCTACTCTGTCTCTGGTGACTCCTCTCATCCCCCGCACCTCTGGCCTGTACCCTAGTTCTTGTATGCATAAATAAATAAAATCTTTAAAAACAAAAAAAGAATTGTGAGTGGTAACTGATATAAAATGACCCAGATTAAAAATTTTTGCACACAGTACAAACTTGTGCATTTTTTTATACAAAGATTTTCAATTTTTTTGGAGGCAAATAATTCTAGGAACACTGCCTACCCTTAAGGAGAAAGATGTGGTATTTACTATTGAATGGTGGTTTATCCATATTATTTCTGTTAGGCTATTTTCCACAGTCCATTTAGGACAAGTAATAGTATGAAGCACATAAATTCCCTATGGTTTATGGATAATTCTCCCAAAGCTATTTCTTATTTAATTTTATGGTGGGGCTCGTATGTATGCCTTGATAGGTGTAAGCTATTAAAACAATGAGATCAACTGACTCCATTTTAAAGGAAAGTTTTTCTAAATGCTAAAAAACAAAGAAATACAGTCTTGGTTAACTGGCGAAAAAACACTCTAATGTTAAAACAATAGAAAAAAATCCCATGCAGAAAAATAATTTCTGTGGTATTTAGTATCAGACTACTACTTAAAAATATATTTAAGTATTAGGCTTTTTAATATCTGACTTACTTGAAGATTAAAGTCTCTTTTTGAAAGTTATCTGCTAGTCAGTTATTATTGACATAGGATATTTGAAGTATTCCATACCACGAATTTCAGTTACAGCATCTTAAAAAATAAGCAAGCAATTTCCTATGTATCCTAGATATTGAAGAAAGTAATTTTGACCCTGAAGATTAATACAAATTTAAATTTTAAATATTTAAGATGACCAATTAGGAAACTATCTCTGGTGACTAAAATTAACTATCATAAATAACCATTTAACTTTTAAAGTCAAAATAGCACCTGAATAAACAAATCAATGTTCTTAACAAATAAATACCAAAACATTTATAGAGCACACAGATCTCTCTACAATCTGTTTCACCCTTCTGACTTCTGAAAGAAATGCATCTAATTACTGCAGGCACACTTACTTTACGAATACTTAACATTACTCCTGCAACCAACAGTATTGTTGCTCTTTCATTATAAAAAATAATTTCTTCAGTAATTTTATTTATGTGGCATGGTACAAAGGGAATTAAATGGTTCTTGTGGTTTGTATTGTCTCTCCTGCAAAATATATGATTTTTCCTCATAAGAACATGGCAAGTTTGTAGAGGAAAAGAGAAAAAGGAGACATGTCTGCATAGAGAGCTACCCTCCAAAATATATGTTGAAGTAGTTATGTAACCTTATTTGTAAATAGGGTTTTTGTGAGTACAATCGAGTTAGGATGCAACTGATAGGGTGAGCCCTCATCCAATATGACTGATGTCCTATAGAATAGAAGAAACAGACACAGGGAAGAACACCGTGTAAAGATGGGAGGCAGAATCTAGAGAGTTGATGCATCTATATGCCAAGCAACACCAAGGGTCAATGGCAACACCAGAAGCTAATAGAAAGGCATGGAACAGGTTCTCCCCTGGAGTATTTTTTGGAAAGATTTATTTTATTTATGCATTCAAGAACTGGGGTATAGGCCAGAGTTGCATGGGGTGAGATGACTCACCAGAGACAGAGTAAGGAACAGAACAGGCAGACTGACCAAAACACACTGCTGAGGGGAGCAGGAGGCCTGGCAGGAGAGGTTTGCTGCACCTTGTGGGTTAACCCCCTGGCCAGGGGCAGGGATCAAACTGGTGCTGCAATGACTGTAGTTTGCTTCCTAGTGCTTTGCTTAACATACTGTGGCCACTGGGGAGGCCCCTCCCCTGGAGAATTTTACCCTCCCAAATAGTGAGAGAATAAATTTCTGTTGTTGGGCCCGCCCTGGTGGCCCAGTGGGTTAAAGCAATGCACTATGAAGCAAACTCCAGCCACTGCAGCATGAGTTCGATCCCTGCCACCAGATAGGGTGGGGACCCACATGGCACAGCAGACCTCTCCTGCTGTGCCCGCTGCTCCCCTCAGCAGTGTGTTTCAGTCAATCTGCCTGTTCTGCATCCTGCTCTGTCTGGTGAATTCTCTCACCACCCCCACACCTCTGGCCTGTACCCCAGTGCTTGCATGCATAAATAAATCTTTAAAAATATAAATAAATTTCTGTTGTTTTAACTCATTTGTTTGTGGTACATTGTTAATGGTAGCCTTAAGAAAAAATAAATGATAATAAAATAATAAATAAATAAATAAATGATAATAAAATGATGTTAAAAATATAACTAAAATTATGAAGCAAATTAAACCTAATAACTCCCACTGTGGTCCTATCATGTTATCTGAAACGTGTTATGGAATTATTTTTTTAAGATTTATTTATTTATGCACACAAGAGCTGGGGTACAGGACAGAGACCAGGGAGGTGAGAGGAGTCACCAGAGACAGAGCGGGAGCAGAACAGGCAGATCGACTAAAATGCACTGCTGAGGGGAGCAATGGGAGAGACAGGAGAGGTCTGCCACACCATGTGGGTCCCCTCCCTGGACAGCGGCAGGGATCGAACTCGTGCTGCAGTGGCTGCGGTTTGCTTCGTAGTGCGTTGCTTAGCCCACTAAGTAGGCTAAATGCGCCACCAGGGAGGGCCCCGTGTTATGTAATTAAAGTATCTGTTGATTGGGATAAAATTTTTGCACAAAACACTACTGACAAGGGACTGATCACAAAGCTCTACAAAGAGCTAACCAGACTCAACAAAAACAAAGTAAACAATCTAGTTTAAAAAATGGGCAGAAGAACTGAAAAGATATTTCTCCAAAAAAGATATTCAAATGGCTAACAGGCATATGAAAAAATGCTCAACATCTCTTGTAATCAGGGAAATGCAAATCAAAACCACAATGAGTTACCATCTCATACCAGTGAGATTGGCACATATTTAAAAAACTAGCAACAATAAATGTTGGTGAGAATGTGGAGAAAAAGGAACTCTACTACACTGCTGGTGGGAATGCAAACGGGTCCAACCACTATGGAAAGCTGTGTGGAGGTTCCTCAAACTACTAAAAATGGAGCTTCCATACAATCCAACAATTCCACTCCTAGGCATTTACCCAAAGGACACAAAAACACTAATTTAAAAGGACATCTGCACCCCTATGTTTATTGCAGTGCTTTTTACAATAGGCAAGTTATCAGAACAACCCAAATACCCAAGTGGATCAAGAAGATGTGGTATACATACACAATGGAATAACACATAGCAATCAAAAAAGAAACTCATGCAAATTCGCAGCAACATCGATTGAGCTAGAAGGGATTAAGAAACAAGCCGGAAAGAGAAAGAATAATATAGGATGGTTTCACTTATAGGAGGAATGCAGAGGAACCAAATAAGAAAAAAATTAACAGACAACTATAAATCTGAGACATTTGCCAGGGGAAGAGCAGGTAGAAGGAACAAAATGGGTGGGAAGAACACAAGGGACTATGGTGATGGGAATTTCAAGGGGACTACACCTGAGAAGAGAAAGTATATACTGTGCAAAAATGAAAAATAATGTAAAATACATATAAAAAATGTTCAGAATACCTAGAAAATAAAACTAAGTCATGCTTTTAGAATCTCATCTATCTTTGCTAATTCTTCTACTTAATTTGCTAATTCTTTCCACTCAGAGCAAATGACTACTCTTTTCTCACTCTATTGTCTACATATTTGCTGATAGCCTAAGCTGTATTATAACAAGATTTAATAATTCTGCATGTATGTATGTTTATATGCTTTTATGTGTAAGTTGTCAAAATGAAGGTTCTTTATGGCAAGGGCTGTATCTTAATATGTTTGTATTCCTAATTGCCTAAAGCAATGCATGACATACCGTAGTGCTTAATAAATGCTGGGCAAAATGTTGAACCACCTTTATTAAGCTATTGCTGTTATTATCCCATATCTCAACAACTACTTCCCTTGGACTCCTTAGACCATGGTATGAAAACTTGTAAATAGGTCAGTGTTCCCAGGAAATGTGACTGAAACAGAAAATACATGCACACCAAGCAAACAAAATAACTGCTCAGTCATAAAGACTAAAACCCCCATTTCAAAAATATTATAGAATTAATAAATTTTTCAGAGTAACATAATAAAGATTTTATATGTACTAACCAAGAAACATCATGATTTAAAGTTATCTTAAGTGTCTCTTTGCACATTATATGCAGAAATATCTTAAGTTTTTCTCATTAGTCATTTCTGTTTCCTCATAGAGAATCCAGCACAGAGATCTCAAATAAGCAACATTCTTCCTGATCAAATGGAATTTAATCCTTCTTTTTTTTATCCTTCTTTTAATTATCTTAAAGTATTAGCCAGTTAGTTCCCTGTTTACAAAAGCATTTAGATTTACAAAGCTGTAGTTATCTAGGAAATGTATCTATGGAAATACATCACAGAATACAAAAGCTGAAATTAAAAAATTATATATCCTGAACAAAAAGGGCTTATCATTTAAAAAATTCATCTTTTGTACTATATTTACATAAAAACTCAATCTTTAGTCAAGTTGTTCATTTATACTACTAAATTCTTCAAACCATGAAGCATACATACTGGTTAATAAAGCACTTTTGGCCTAGTTAAATTCAGTCAAATTAAAAGGTCTTTTCCTCTAAAATTAAGCACCAGAGTCAATTCAAATAACTCAATGGCATTAGTGGCACTTAGTCCATAAACTTAATCAATAATATAAAGTTATTAATACTGCTGTCTACAATATGTATTTGATCATGAAATGTATTTCTGCAAACACCTGAAAGGAATATGGAGAATCAACAAAGGGAATTATCAATTACACGTCCTACACTTAATTTAGATCATAGTAATACTTAAATTTGAGCACAGACCTCTAATCTTTGCCAAATTATTATTTTTTTTTTGTTAAGAGCTGGGCTACAGTCCAGAGGCGCAGGGGGTGAGAGAATCCACCAGACAGAGTGGGGAGCAGAACAGGCAGATCAACAGAAATATACTGCTGAGGGGAGCAGCAGGCGAGGCAGGAGCGGTCTGCTGCGCCATGTGGGTCCCCTCCCCAGCCTGCGGCAGGGTTCGAACTCGTGCTGCAGTGGCTGAGGTTTGCTTCATAGTGCGTTGCTTAACCCACTGCACCACCAGGGAGGGCCCGCCAAATTATTTATAATTAACTCCTCAGGTACTATTCCCTCAGAATGGACATACAGTGAAGTATTCCCTCATGTTTTTTTCAACAAATTATGAGACTGTGTTTCCCCCAAAGAATATTTTGCATGAAGAATAAAAAGGTTTCTGGCTTAAGATTATAAAAAGGCTCAAGACCATTATTATTCCCTCCTCCATTTATCTAAAAACTGTTGAGAACTTAACACAATTTAGTAGTGTTAATCAGTAAGTAGTCTTTGATTAAAATACAAGTCATCTGGGCCTCCCTGGTGGCGCAGTGGGTTAGGCAGCGCACTATGAAGCAGACCACAACCACTGCAGCACGAGTTCGATCCCTGCTGCTGGCCAGGGGGGGACCCACATGGTGCGGCAGACCTCTCCTGCTGTGCCCGCTGCTCCCCTCAGCAG
>JAGFMF010011922.1:1920981-1934909 GCA_019455555.1 Galemys pyrenaicus
CAGAACAGCGAGAGTACTGATGAGCAGCAGCAGCAGAGAGAGAAGCAGCTGAGAGGGTGAGATGCGCCCGGGGCTGGGAGGCCTGGCAGCCTCCCGGCCCCCCGGCACCCTTACCTGCCATGTACCTGGCCACCTCTACTAAATAAAGCCTATAAGCCACCAAGGGCTCCAAGACTCTCCTTCCTTGACCCATCTGCCCAGAACCATCCTGATCCTTGCTCCTGTGCCACCGCCTTTCCTGCCGCTACACCTGCCCGGTGCCCTCCTGGCACCACCAGTATCCACACGGAGTCCTGGAGTGAGCTGAGACTACCCTGCAGCCTTGTGCTGGGGGCTGTGTGCTTGAACGGGCCAAGTCAGCCTCGGAAGAGCTCTGACCCTGTGCTATGGACTACGTTAGTCATGTGTGTGTGCTCAGGCCTGCTGAAAAGGGTCACTGTGCTCATGAAGAGGGTCCCCTCTCCTGGACTCAGCAAAGTCTTTCCCCGAAGTGCAAACAGGAGCAGGTATCTGAGGGCAGGTGGCCTCAACGAGGTTTGACCATGAACCCTGGACTGGACTTACTGTTTGTTGCGTGCAGGTATGTATGTGGGTTCTGGTCATAGCAGTGATTCTGTGCCATGACGTCATCCTGGCCAGCAGCGATTTCTGTGCTATATGCTAGGGACAACGGTGTGTACTATGGCCGTCCCCTGCCTACTGGGAAGTGGTAATTTTCAAACTGGCCCCTTTTTAGACAGTGGCCTTCGCAGTGTGTCTCTGCTGAGACCAGCTCTGGCTAAGGCCAGGATCCCCACAGGAATAGACTGGAGGCTTCGTGTGGGCAGGTGAAGGAATTGGGGGAGGGAGTGAAAAAATACAAACACTACTTTTAGGGTGCAAGTATCTTCTGCCATAGCCTTAGCAGGTCTTTATACATTACAAGCAAGCACTGGGATTACATCAGCATGTGCATAGAGCAGAAAAGTAACAATCATTACATTTTTCTTAGGAACAGCTTGGGGTCTTATGCTGTCCACAACAAGGTAGGCATGGCAACTTTGTGTAATCACAACCAATAATTTTACTTTTATTTTGAGTATAAGATGAAGCACTAGTCACAAGGTGTAAGGTGAAACTAAAGTCAGTACCTAAAAAAACTACAAGCCCCCAATAAAAGGGAAATACTAGTTAAAACTTAAATCATATCTAAATCCTATTTGAATCTTAAAGGAATCACTAACTTCATTATATCCTGAACCTAAAACTGATTAGTAATGTTTTTTGTTACTAGGGAGTTTTTCTATATATGATCATGTTTTAAGTAAAACAAAGCAGGGAAAAGGGGAGAAGGGTAAGAAGGGCTTGTGCGACTCATTCATCGCCAAGGGAACGCAGAACCTTTCATGTTGGGCCCAGCCACAGAGGCCACTCCTCGGTTCCTGGGACCAGTTTCCCTAATAGATGTTTAGGTCTGGGAAACTATTTAATAACTAACTTGAGTTATTATTACTAAATAACCACATTTCCATTACAACTCTTACTATTTAGTTTTTTGTATCGGTGGTCTCATGGTATCGGTTTTAGAGAATTTTGTGTTACATTATTTGCCAATTCATCTTGCCAGTCAGTAATTCATCATCAAAATGCTTGGCAGCCAGTTATTTTGGTTAGCAGAACAGCCAGTTTTACAACCACCCCGCACAGGTGAATTTCCAGTTAGCACGCATCATGCCTTCTACAGAATGGTAACTGTGATGCCAGCCAAAACAGTGGAGATCCGGCAGGGGCCAACTCGTGGAGCACCCTGACATCTCAGGAGAGTCCCTCATACCCGGACCATCGTCAGACAGTGTGATTAGCATGGCCCGCTCCTAAGTAATCACTGGCCCATTCTAGTGTCTATGATAGAATTTGTATGAACTGTGCACCCTGAGTCCTGGGTGGGTTTTGAGTACCACTGTTTAGAGATTTCCCATAGTTGCCCAATAAGGAGGGAGAATTTCCTAAGTAGCAGTTGTGTGACTGAAGACAGACTTTGGAACCTCTCAGTAGGGAGCAATTCCTGAGTCTTGAGAGTCAGAGGGTCTGGAGGGTCACAAGCAGAATCTTCTTAGGAAAGCAGAGGTGTGATCCCCAACATGCGTTAAGAAAATACAATTTTTTTAGGGCCTGGTGGCACAGCAGGTTGAGCATGGCACTGTGAAGGATCCAATGCACAGCAGCACAAGTTTGATCCCTGGCCAGGGAGGGGATGCACATGGCGCAGCAGACCTCTCCTGCCTCGCCCGCTGCTCCCCTCAGCAGTGTGTTTCAGTCCATGTACCTGTTCTGCTCCCCGCTCTGGTGAATCCCTCACCCCCATGCCTCTGGCCTGTACCCCAGCTCTTGTATGCATAAATAAATAAATCTTTAAAAAAAGAGAAAATACAATTTTTTAAAAGGTCTTTTATGCATACAAGAACTGGGGTACAGGCCATAGGTGCAGGGAGTGAGCGGATTCACAGAGACAGAGTGGGGAGCAGAATAGGCGGATCTACTGAAATACACTGCTAAGGGGAGAGCAGGTGAGACAGGAGAGGTCTGCTGTGCCATGTGGGTCCCCTCCCTGGCTGGGGATCGAACTCATGCTACAGTGGCTGCAGATAGCTTCATAG
The DNA here is from genome assembly GCA_019455555.1 of Galemys pyrenaicus. Classification (NCBI taxonomy): domain Eukaryota; kingdom Metazoa; phylum Chordata; class Mammalia; order Eulipotyphla; family Talpidae; genus Galemys; species Galemys pyrenaicus. The sequence continues at coordinate 1,923,618 of JAGFMF010011922.1, forward strand.
TGCTGAGACTTACCCTTTGAGCCACCAGGGAGGCACAATTGTCTCCCTTCTTTTTAAAGATTTATTTATTTATGAGTACAAGAACTGGGGTACAGGCCAGAGGCACAGGAGCTGAGAAGAGTCACCAGAGACAGAGTGGGGAGCAGAATAGGCAGACTGACTGAGATACACTGCTGAGGGGAGCAGTGGGTGAGACAGGGGAGGTCTGCTGAGCCATGTGGGTCCCCTCCCTGGCCGGAGATTAAGCTCACACTGCTGTTCTGCGGATGCTTCACAGTGTGGCGCTCAACCCGCTGGGCCACCAGTGAGGCCTCCCAATTTCTCTTTTTTGAAGGGAGGCACAGTACAATTTTTGGAAACAGTTCAACCAGGGCCTGCGCATGTGTACCACTCACCCCAAATAGCCTAGTCTATCCCAATTCTGAGAGAGAAGCAGAGCATCCAATCGTTTAAGGATACTAGAGAAAAGATAGACATACTATCTCCCACAGGCCAATGCCTGTGTTTATAAATTAAGTTTCATTGAAGCCAGCCACACCTATTTGTTTATGTCTCTGCTACGACTGCTTTCTCACCACATAAGCAGAGTTGAGTAGTTGGGACAGAGACCACACAACGCAAAAAGCCTCAAATGTTTGCTCTTTGGCCCTTTACAGAAAAAGTTTGCCAGTCCCTGTCCTTTAGCATCGTTCCCAGAATTCAGCTCTCCTGGGAATATAGTAGCATAAAATGCAGTCTGTGGCCATAATCCTCTCATCAACCCTTTGACAGATGGACATTCCCATCACATTTTACAGATGAGGAAACTGAGATACAGCAGGCGGTGTCACAGCACTACATGCCCAAACCAATATCTGACCCAAGGCAGGCTGGCTCTATAGACTGACTCCTAACTAAAACAGGGATCAATCCTCTTTCTAGAACAGAGTTAGGGAAGCAAACTTTATCAGGTGTCCAATCTGCTAGTGCCATCATGACCCCAGGGTCCCAGGAGGCTTTGGTGTGCGCCTGGATGAAAGTGATATGCTCCCAGAACACGATAAGGATCCTGGCAAACAGAACACTGGGTTATTCTTTACATCCTGTCTGCTTTTGTTGGTCACGTCTGTGCTGTAGGGCCTCCCGCCCCATTCTGCTCTCCTCAGCTCTATGCTCCACACAGAGAAAAAGTACAAAGGTTTTCATGTTGCACCCCTCCACACACTATTAGATTCTATCATTTTCTTATATATGCTTCAGAATTTCAGTCATCCACAAATAAAATACAGCCCCATTGAAGCTCCCTCTGTGCTGCTTTCTCCTGGATCTTTTTTCCTTCCCTCTCCAGAAGTCACCACTTCACTAAAATGGGAGTTTATCTTTCCTATGCATGCTAGAACACTTTAGAGCCTACCCTTTTTTTCTTTTTAAAATTTCATCATCCAGCCTAGGCAAGAAATACTAGTTCTTCAGGTTCAATCATTTTCAATCCTCCTCTGATGAGGTGCCCTTTGAATCTGGCTCTTTGGGGCCCAGTGTCTCTGTTCTCTGAGATACTAATCTCTTCGGGGTGTGGTTGTGAGGCAAGGGAAAGGGTGGAAGTAAAGAGAACTGGAACTGATGGCTGAGTTATCAGTGATGCAAGTAAGTGCTTCCCATCTCCTGTCACATCAGTGGCCACTCACAGGAGCTAAGCAAAACTAGCAGGGGGGCTGGGGAGTACACTTACTGTATGGCCTTTGCTCAAACAGTCTTCCAGAGTGTGCTGACCTCAGCAAGGTTATCTAGAGCAAATGAAACTTCTTGATCAAAGCGGTGAGTCAGTAAGCCAGAAGTCACAAGGAGTAGGGACAAGCATTGATTTCTGAAGAGGATCTTCAGTTTTATATCAGAAAGGGGGGATATGAGATAATAAGGTCAGAGGTATGTATTTCAAAGTTGCTGACAGAGTAAACCTGAAAAGTTTTCCATCACAAGAAAAAAAATGTAACTATGTGAGATGACAGATGTTAACTGGACTTATTGTGACAATTATTTAGCAAAATATACAAATATGAAATCATTGTTACATACCTGAAACTAACAATCTTGTATGTCTATAAACCTAAATGGGGGAAAAAAAGGAAAAACTGGTTAGAAAATAAGATGTAAGAAGATCGTTTCAGGTAAATACTTCAAGACCTGGGTTATGATGAGGAAAGAGTGTTAGGAACTCATCTGCACATCCTTTCTTGATTTGCTCTTCTAGACCCACTTTCCACTCTGCTCTGTACTGACCCATAAACACGCCTTGGTGAGCTCCATTGCTCTGGCTTCCAGTTCAGTTTGTATTGCAGAGAATATCAAGAAATGGCTGGGGTGGAGGAGAATGAAATTGGGTTACTTATTTCTACAGCTTTTTCCCTGAGCCCCTTCTGTAGACTGGCTGCTGCCCTCATCTGAAGGTCAATGATCCCCCCATTATGTAGAGCACCCCTACAGACACTCGCTCTTCCCCCACCAGCTTTAAGAAACCATTCTCTCCCTTTGCTGCTTCAGGTGAAAGGGTGTTCACAGCCTTGCTAACTGCGGGTTCTGAAATATCAGTGGTAGGTTCTCTTTACAATACCCACATTTTGTGAGGAGCTGCTTTATTAAATGCTTCCTTTGAGAAATAATGTGCCATCAGTTCCCATGGGATGGTAACTGACACTGGGCCTATTCTTATATTACTGAGAGAATTCCTGACAAATTAATTCCATTGCTTCTATTAATGACAAGCCAGCAGCATTAACTTTCGATTCAAGGAGGAGACATTGAAAGAGCTGTCTAGCTGATAATTTTGTGAAACCACAAAATGTATACATCCTGACTTCCTAAGGACATAATTTCTAGAAACATTGAGTCTTTAGGCCTGGCCTTGAGACCCAATATTATATTATATCTGTGTTGATATATCTTATTATATCTTTGTTGATATATATATATCTTATTATATCTTTGTTGAAATGTTGAGTTTCACTGATGCACTTTATTCTCTAATATTTGTTAGATATTTGCTTCTCTAATATTTGTTCTCTAATATTCTCCCTTACTAGACCAGGATAGAAACCTTCAAATAGTAGATCCTTAAGAACTATTTTTTGATTTAGTGAATGACTGAATAATGATTCCTTGAAAACAGTCCAAAGCAGTAGTAAAAACAATTAACCATCATGGACTGCTGATGACTCAGTCTCTTAATTGGAGGCAGATATAATGAGGCAGGCATTTGTTTAGATCATTTCCTCAGTGAATCATGTCATTTTTTTGTGGCTTACAATTTTATCTTTTCATGAAGGTGGTGTAGGAGTGCTCACAAATTTTTCAGAATTTCTGCTTTAATGTGGTGCTAATAGGAAATGGTAAATTTCAACAAAGCCTGCACAAAATAGTTTTGGCTTTATTTTAGGAAAGGCAGCATATTAAAACTAAGGAACTGATAAGTTGCGTTTTACAGAGGTATGCCTGTGGTATCAAATGAATCCCTTAAGGAAGATGCAATAGCAACACCCAACCTACACATGCTTTTGATAGGAATACCAGCCAAAATTTCTTTTCTTTTTTTGACATTACAGAGCTAAACTTAAATTTACCAAGATTCCACACTCACATTGTTTATCAACAAACAGAATTGAAATCCATAAGCCCCAAAACCCCAAACAGAACTAAAAACAGGAAAAAATTTATAAACTTATATAAATATGAACCCCCACCATTAACAGCTGAACTGAAAATGTGATTTTTAAATTCTTAGTAGGTGATTAAATTGTCCAGAAACTGAACACTTACAAATGATTTAAAGCTGGACTCATTGAGCAGAAATTACACAGTTGGCTGATGGGAAAAGAACAGAAAGGGGTTAGGAGTGCACAGAGCTATTCTCGCTGCGTTGATTGTTGCTGCGGCCCTTGGTCGCCTGCTGACTCCTGGGTCCCTGTTCCCCTGGCCCCCTGCAGCTTGGGGGCCTACAGCTATTTTGCCGGCCACAAAAGACTGGAGCAGTGACCAGCCCAACTCTCCCAAAGACCGCTTCCATGGACAGGGTTGTGACCGGAGATGACTAAATGACTGCTTATTTCTGCGGGGAAAGGAAATAGGAAGTGTCTTTGGGAAAAAAGGAAAGTTAAGAGGATTTGCAAGGAGAGGGCTAGGGATCAACATCTGGGAGAGGAATTCCCTTAAGAGAATCATCGCTCTGACCGTTGCCCCTCACTGCTTTCTTTCAGGCCCTGGCTATGATTATCCTCAGGGAGGCAGGAGAGAGCAACAGCTCCAGGTCAGATGAGTGCATCATAGGGGCCCAGGGCCCCCAGGGCTCTGATCCTTGTCTAAGTGAGGGAAGAATTCAACTGAGAAGACCGGAGCTAGGTAGAAAAGCAAGAAGTTGATTGGCAGATAAGGAAAAGCAATTCTGAGCAGAGGCGCCCCTAGTGTGTTGCCTTTGAGGTGTTTATATGGGTATAGTGGGCAAGGAGAGGGATTTCAGGTGTTGGGTGTCTGTTGCTGAGTGGTTGGGGCGGTGGACCTCCTAGGTCACTGAGGCCCATGGAGTCACAGGCCCCCTTGCAGAAACCAGTTTTGGTCTGTTGCTTTAGCTTGGCGTTACTGTGTTGGTGTTCTGAACATTCTATTTTTAATTGGGCTAGGAGCACACTGACTCCAGGCCATAGTTTCTCAGTCAGTTTGATAAACAGTTCTGGGCCATCTGGATTGGGGGAGGGGGGTAGTTGAGGAGGGGGATTGGTGGTTCAGCCTCCCAGTTCCAACTGATTGTTCCTTATTCAGACTGATAAATGGTCTTGGGAGACCTGGTCTTGGGGTACCCTGTTCCTATCCGACTACCTGTGCCCATTTCCTAACTTCCTCATTCACCAACAGCACAGTGACCAGCAGGCCCCCAGTGCCAGCCATCCAGTGTTGGGCCTAGGGGGTGGGTTGGGGACCCTGATTTCGGAAAGACACCTATGTCTTGCTCAGCCCCACCAAAAGGGCTATCACCCTGGATGGCAGAGATTTCTTAATTTGTTTGAGCCCCTGTCTAACACATCACCCAGAAAATAACTTCAACTGTACCCCCTTTTCCAGACATTCATTTGTAGATATTATTGGTCAAATCAACAAATATGCATAGAATACCTGTTTGTCCTGTGAAGGCAACCTGCCACCTCCAGGGCCTAGCAATGATGAATAAGCAATCCTTGTCCGATTGCTTACACACTAGAGCAGAATAAAGGACACCTGCATACCTTTACCCAGATTCATTTATTGTTAACCTTTTCCCTTATGTGATTTCTTGTGTGCCTGATCTATCATCTCTGGGCAAGGGGTTGTCAGATTCTCAGCAGTGCAATTACTACTTTTTTCTCTCCCTTGAAATGAATAAGCAATTCTGTATGGGTGACATAAAGCAATGCAAATATCCGCTCCTCACCAAAAATGCCGCCAGAGTTCCTCCATGGCTGATTCTTGCCTGATCCAGTCTTTATTAAGATAGTTAGAAAACATTGATTTTCTGGGGCCTCCCTGGTGGCGCAAGGGGCTAGGTCTGAGTGCTATGAAGCTGTCTGTAGCCACTGCAGCACAAGTTGGATCCCCGGCCAGGAAGGTGCAGCAGACCTCTCCTGTCTCTCTGCTGCTCCCCTCAGCAGTGCATTTCAATAGATCTGCCTTTTCTGCTCCCCACTCTGTCTCTGCTGAATCTTTTCACAACCACCCCTCACACTTCTGGCTTGTACCCCAGCTCTTGTACTCATAAATAAATAAATCTTTAAAAAGAAAACATTGAATTTCCTACTCCAAAATTCTTTCCACAGTATTCAGCAGGCAATGGACGTTCTTCTTTAAACAAGAGCTCACCCTCCTCCTCTCTTATTGGTTGGTTGTTTGTGTCCTTGACTGCTAGATTACGGTGTGGACTCACAGATTTCTATCAATATTTTTTCAGTGACTTAGAATTCATCACTCTACTTAAATTGTCTTGACCAATGGAAGCTCCTTCCAGCTGTATACCTGTACACCTATGACATGCTCTCATTGTTGTTGACTTTAAACAAATAAACAGCCAATTATTCCACCAGCAAATAAGTTCTTTGAAAACATCAATGAAAAGGAAGTGTGGTCTCCTGGGGAAACGTGCACACTTCCTCAGAAGAAACGGAGAAACGCTCTTGCATAGATTTTCAAGCTGTTGTAAACGAGTCTATAGGAGAAAGTGGAAGTTCTAAGCGTAATGGCTTCTCATTTGCCTGGTTACAGCATTCTCTCATTGCTGAGCTGTTGCTGGGCAAGGAGACTTTCCTCATGCTGGGGCAGCAAAGCAGCATCTCTTCCCATTGGAGATACAAGCTCTGGCTCTTCCAGCTGAGCACACAGGCCAGAGAACTCTCTTCTAGCCTCCTGAGTTCATCGAAATAAGTTTTCTGGATATTATTTTCCACATTGTTTTTTAAAACACTTCCTTTCTTTATGGCATAAAAGATGTTCCAGGATTATCTTGCTCCAACCCTATCCCAAGCCTGGAATCAACCATTACTCTGAGGTATCAGGTTCTTGTTAGGGGGAATCAGTATTAGAAATCAAGCTCTGGGCATTAGTTGTACCCACTGCTACTTGGATATTTTTGCTTCTTGGTCTTTTAAGTAGACAGAATGAGGTAATATATGTACACATGCATATACAAATATGCAAATGAGAGTCTATACACATGCATATATGCGTAGGTTTTATATATCAGGGTAATGAACTGCAGTTCCAGTCCACCCTCACATATCATGTTTGCATGTCCCTTCTTTTCACAGTGAGAACCCTGACTCCTAACTCCATCTAGCCCTTTACTCATTCCCATTTCTACAACATGTTTTGAGTCATTTCAGAACCATTTTGCCCATACCATAACCAAACTTAAACCCCTAAGGAGAGTTCAGGGTGTGTTTGCCGTTCCGTTTGTCTCACAGCCTCAACTCCTCTAAGACTGGGAACTTGTAAATTACTAGGTTAGTCTTTTCTTTCTCCTGCTCCCACTTTCAGGTGAAGTAGGATTATTTGAAATGCAAAATGGTTCATTTGTTTCCATTTGCTTTCAGTTGACTTTTTCCTCTTCTCATCCTTATTGTTTTATTTTTTGACTATAGAGAACATTAATGTGCTTATAGAAGTCAAAACTACACAACAATGCAGACTCCAGTGTCTGTGCCATCCCTCCTCTCTGACCCATCCTCTTATAGGTAATCAACCTTGTTTTCTGGTTTTGTTGTCTTTTTTTTTTAAATAAGTACATATATGAGACTTTTCTTATTTTCCTTCCTTCTTGAGCAAGTGGGAGACTACTACATATATTCTTTTTCTTTGTGTGTGTGTTTAAAAAGAGTATTTGATAAATTCATTACATGTGCTGTTTTGCTTGGATGACTTCTAGCCTTATACAGTCTCACTTTGTTTCTTTCACATAACACTACCCAATAGGGGAATTTTCAAGGGCTACCAAAGTGGGGACTAGAGTGAGGTGAATAAGGCATCTAGGGTGCAAAATTTAAGATAACATTTGTGAGTTCTACCTGGAGGCGTTTCACAAGTGAATAGGAGAGTACCTAGCAGAGGAGATGACTCTATTTGAGACAAAGAAAACAGCAAGCTGAAAGGCAAGGAAGCCTGAAAGAGAATGGAGAAACACATAGTATAACTCACTTGTGAGATACTTGTTATCTCCCTGAGATGAAGCTGATGGAGTCGGTTGACACCAGGTTATAAACTGCCTTCGTGCTAAGAGGCTGAACTGGACTTCACTGGAAGATATTTTTCATGCCCTGGGATTACTTTATTCACTCAGTCTTCAAATTCCATCAACTCTACTTCCACAATAGCTTTCCTTGAAGGGCTTTAATCAGAGGAGTAGCATGATTACATTCTTATTTTAATGACATGAAACTGGCCACACAGTATAAACTAGACCAGCAGGATGAGTGATAAGAGAGGTGGACCTGAGGCAGGTAAGGAGGCACAGCAAATGAGAGGTGGCAAGGAACTGAACTGAGGAAGCAAGAGCAATGAGATAGAACAGGAGGGGGTAAATGTTTTTGAGATCAAATTCCTAAGTTTCTCTGGTACTGGTTAGTTGAGGATAGGAAACAGGAAAAGCCCAGAATGACTTTCCAGTTTGTGGCTTGAAGGACTGGGTGAGAAGAGGGGAAACGAACATAGAGATAAAGTAGGGGAATGATAATAAGTCCAGTTTTGGACACAAAAGAAGTTTTCCTGAAAAGGTTTTGAAACAGTATCTCTAGGAAACAGCCTCCCTCTTCTGATTTCCCTTTGCCTCCACAATCAATATACAACCAGGAAATGAGTAAAATACTTATTTCATCAAGTTATACGTAAGAGTGTCCAGGACGTAACATTTTCGTGAGTCCATCAGCCAGCTGTCCATCACGTATCATCCATCTTCTCAGCCAGCACTGATATTCATAGCTCAGTAAAACACCTGAAGGGTGCCTTGCTCTTGACGCGGCTACCAGTGTTCATTGTCAAAGTATAATTTTTTAGAAAGTTAAAAATATGACTCAACCAAAATATGAAGTGAGCCACTCTAAAATATTTAACGTATTGGTGAGGAAAAAGCTGTATGGTAAGTTTGTTTAAAGGAAAATTTGAAATAAAGGGTATATATGCACTGAAAGGAAGAATTCTAGGATATGATTACTAAGTTAGATATAACACTAGTTCATTCCTATAAGGAAGTAGAACTGCTGTATCCAGGGACATCTTTTCCACTAGAAAGAATCATTTGCATCTCTACAAACAAATGTCTGTAAGTTACATGTAACTTCACAGAGACGTGGCCCTAATAATGAAATAAACAAGATGCATTTGCCTAGAGGATTACATAATTTGGGGGCATGCCTGTTAGACAATGCTCCAATATGATAAATAAGAGCCTAATTTTCAACTGTTGCATGATTTTTCTTAACACCACATAAGAACATCTGTGTTAAGAGTTTAGCCTCTTTATAATCCTGAAATTGCAAATCACTGAGGTGTCAGAGGAAAGCTCGCTCCCATGCTGTCACATGTCAGCTGGGAACCACATCCATCAATTGTGTCATTAGCCTGTCTCTCTAGAAGGCTTAGATGTGTGTCTCTGATACTGGGCAGAGAAATCAACACCCAAGGAAAATAAGGTACATCCCCTTTATTTTTATGTCTCCCCAGATGCCCATGCAAACCTACTTTACACAGGTGCCCGTGCAATGTGATACTGATGCAAATAAATAGCTTTCTGTTGTCTGCCCCTCTAGGTTCTGAGACATGCCCCAGACATGGTTGAATTAGAGTCAAGGGAAGAGTTAACACAAACCAGGAGACCCACAACCGTCATCTTCTTAGATGATTACTGTCATTCTAGGAGGTCGTGGAGGACAGCATGTAGCTGGCTAGGGAACAACACAGACAAAGGCGACACCCTGTACTGACACTGACCTACTGTGGACTACAATGACATCTTGATTCAGTTAAGGTTGTTCATTTCCAGGAAGTCTGGATTTGCGAGCACCTGAGCTGCCCCCTGAGACATACCAGTAAGTCAGGGGCAGGCAGGAGTGGATAGTGATTCTGTACCATCCCCTTTGTTCAGGGCCTTATAATTCTAGCAAAACCTAGCCTTCTTCCTTCATTTTTCGCAGAAAGCCCAAGATCCTTGTAGGAAATAACACACATCTTTCTGCACCCCTACTTCAAAAACAATACAGGAGGATGTTCAGGAGCTAGCAACAGAGGTAAGTCATTCCCATCCCTCCCTGAGAAGAAGCAAGGAGAGCAAGTAATACCAGAGCCTCATGAGACAGATCTGTGGAAGATGGTTGCCCAGGAGCAGCTGTGGCCATTGAGGAACACTGTCCTTTCCAGAACCATGACTGGATAGGAAGGGAACAGAGAGAATAAATACCCTGATTTCTGTCTTTCTACCCTTCAGTTTCATGCCAGGGCTTGCTGAACCCAAGCAGAAGACAGAGGGCAAGGGAGCGCATGTGAAATATATATGTGTGTGTGTGTGCATATGTATATATATATATATATATATACATACATATATATGTATATATAGACCATGGAAAGTTTGGCCCCCTTGGGCCCAGGGCAAAGAAGGAAGACGTGGGGAATAGGTTTGGGAGGATAAGGAGATCCCTGGAAAATACCCAGTACTGTGCTCTTATGGGCAGAGCTCTTGATTTTCTGTCTCACCATGTCACATGCTCATGAGGAAATGCTAACCCAAACCACAAAGAGATACCGCATCACATCTATTAGGATGGTTGTAGGTTTTTTTTTTAATGGAAAATAGCAAGTATTGCTGAGGGTCTGGAGAAATGGGAACTCTCAGACGCGGTGATGGAAATGTAATATAGTGCAGTCAGTGTAGAGAACAATTTGGCAGTCCCTTCAGTTTTTCAAATGTAGAATTGCCATGTGACCCAGCAATTCCAATCACAGGTATATGCCCAAGAAAACTGAAGAAGAGTATTTATGCATCAATTTGTATATGAATGTTCATAGCAGTAGTGTTTATAATAGCCAAAGAGTAGAAACAACCCAAATGTCCGTCAGCTGATGAACAAATAAACAAAATGTTGTATACCCATTAAAAGGAATATTATTCAGTCATAGAAATGAATGGAGTACTAATACCTGTTACAACGTGGATGAACTTGAAAGTGTTTTGCTAAGTGAAAGAAGTAAATCACAAAGGCCACACATTATATGATTCCATTTACATGAAATGTCCAGACAGGAAAACCACAAAGTAGATCGGTGATTGTCAGGGCTGGGAGGGAGGGGGAACTGGGAGGTGCAGGTTTCTTCCTATTTTTTTTTAAAGATTTATTTATTTATGCATACAAGCACTGGGGTACAGGCCAGAGGTGTGAGAGAATTCACCACGACAGAGCGGGGAGCAGAACAGGCAGATCAACTGAAATACACTGCTGAGGGGAGCAGCGGACACAGCAGGAGAGGTCGCTGCACCATGTGGGTCCCTTCCCTGGCCAGCAGCAGGGATCGAACTCGTGCTGTAGTGGCTGAGGTTTGCTTCATAGTGCATTGCTTAAGCCACTGTGCCACCAGGGAGGCCCCAGATTTCTTTTTAGAGTGATGAAAATATTCTGTAATAGGGGCCTCCCTGGTGGCACAGTAGGTTAGGCAATGCACTATGAAGCAAACTGCAGCCACTGCAGCACAAGTTCGATCCCTGCTGCCGGCCAGGGAGGGGACCCACATGGTGTGGCAGACCTCTCCTGCTGTGCC
>JAGFMF010011922.1:1968707-1986133 GCA_019455555.1 Galemys pyrenaicus
AGTGGCTGCGGTTTGCTTCATAGTGCGCTGCATAACCCACTGCACCACCAGGGAGGCCTCCAGTAAGGTGTTCTTAATGGAACTGATGCATACTTTGTTTTGGGGTTTGTTTTCCCTGCTTATACCACCTCTGCTCAATTCTGCTGCCTCCTCATTGCCTTCATGGATTTCACTCTCCAATAAGCCCTTTGTGCTCCTAATTCAGTTTCAGTTTCTGCTTTCCAGAGAATGCAATCGGCTACAAACTCTTTTCTAGAAGTGGTACACTTGTGATGCATGATATGCACTGAATGATGATTACTCAAATTATCACCTATGGTGGCTTGAAATGGAATACAAGTGGAGGGCAAAGCTTTGGGAAATCAAGTGGCTAGGGTACTTAGTCCCTATAGTGGCTATGATGATTGTACAGGATGTGGTTAGGGCTAACTGCTTTTGATGACCCTAGAGAGCTTACACAGAAAAGAGGACAAATTGAAAGCGTAGAATGCACAACTCAGATGACAGTGGAAAATCAAAGAGCCTCGGTGTCACCATTAAAATAGCCCTTATTCACTTGGGGTTGCAGGACAGATATGCCTGAAGATCACACTCAAAGACAGATTATAAGTGTTGCGGAGGAGCAACAGCAATTAAAGGTACAGCCTTGCAGGACTCTTAGGCTATGTTAAGGGCACTCTGGGAAAGAATAGGATCCCAATACACTGGACGGAAACATTTGGGCCTATACAGGTGAGGCCGAGAAAAATCAAGACTAAGTCCCTTGGATTTTCATTGCTAGTAGAAGCAGCCCTGTATCCCTAGTCTAACAATAGGAGTCTACATCTGCATAAAAACATTTTAGTAATTTCCACAGGGGCATATGCCTCACATGGAAGTCTGATTCTCCTCAGAAACAACCCCAGAACACCTCATTGCTTCCATTCCCAAAAGAGTCGTTAGATTTCAGTATAGCTCATGTACCTTAATACGTAAGGAGGAGATGTTGACATGCATCTGTTCTTTGCAAACTACTCAGTGCCTGCCTCCAACTGTACTTGGTACAGTAGACCTGGGCAGTAGAGTTTCATGGGTTGTGGAAGTTTCACTTTTACAACCAAGGCTGTCCTGGGAAAATTGGGAGAATTTGGTCACCCAGTAGAGATGACACTTTTCACTGAAGATATCAAGAAATACATTAGTCAGGGGCCTCCCTGGTGGCGCAGTGGATTAGGCAATGCACTATGGGGCAAACCGCAGCCACTGCAGCACAAGTTCGATCCCTGCTGCCGGCCAGGGAGGGAACCCACATGGCACAGCAGACCTCCTGCCTCACCCGCTGGTCCCCTCAGCAGTCTGCCTGTTCTGCTCCCCACTCTGTCTCTGGTGGATCCTCTCACCGCTCTGGACTCTGGCCTGTACCCCAGGTCTCGTATGCATAAATAAATAAATCTTTAAAAAAATAAATACATTAGTCAGAAGAATAACAGCAGCATTGTAAAATGCTGCAGGATAGCCTCCGTAGGCCAGAGATGATGGTGAGAGATGCTTCATTGGAACTGGGTTTCCTGATTTCAGTAGGAAATACAGGGTCCTAAAGGGTAGGGTCCCAGTGCTAGTACTTCACTGTCATAACTAGGGTGGGTACAATTAACATAATAAGCACAAGGTTAAAGTGATAATCGGGGTGCTTTGACCTCCATCCGTCTGTTGTAGGTGCTGATGAAATCCCTAGGAATGAAATAGTTGTGATACAATGGAAGCAGAAAAAGTTTTAGGTCTGGTGGACAGAAACTTCAGACTCTTCAACTCTTACCCTACTTCCAGGTCTATCAAGCCAGTTCCTGATCTGGAGCCACTTTATTCAGGGGGAGGCTATATCTCTTTGAGAAAGGACCTTTCTGCAGTGCTTTCACAGATCTCTGCAGATCATCTTCCATGCCTTCTTCAGACTGGGTCCTGTGGTCATTTACTAGGGGAAAATGACCAGAAAAAAGGAAATATCTTCCAATGGTTAGCAGAATAATCTTCTGTGGGTTATCAGATTCATTCTTGTTCTGAATACATGATAATTCTTGGAGACTCAAATTTGTGTGTCACTATGGTCTATTTCCAGTGAGAACTGATGAAATCAGGTGATAAATTAGGTCTTGATCTGAATTCTAGTTCATTTCAGTGAGAACTTGAATCAATCTTGGTAGAATCACCATACATTTTTTTCCAACGGACTGATCCATAGAGGAAGTTATTGAATGAGGAAGTTAGGCTGAGTACAGACAGTCAGGTAGGATCAGGATGCCCAACCCAGTAAAAACTCTTCAGAAAACTCACATGAGACTGAAGCAATGGACCAGAGCTTGTTCTGGGAAAACAGACCAAGTAACCCGGGAGACCCAGCAGGTCTCTGTAATCTGAGAGACCCAGCAGACCTCAACCCATCAAGAAGAGACAACTCCGGGACATCCAATGTCCAAACCCTCTACCCCATTCTCTCTATAGTCATAAAACTCCTGCTTCTTGCCCCCTCAGCAGCTACCCACTCTGAACCCCTTTCTGCTTAGAGAGCTTTCCTGTCCTTCCTCTTGCCTAACGATACATTTCTTGCTTTTCTGCTTCACTCTGGTCTCACTGTTGAATCCTTTCCTAGTTGAGATACGAACTGAGGCTCTTGGGGCCTGGGCCCCGATTCCAAGCCTGACTCATTTTTATAAGAAGGTTCAAGTAACATCTCCTGAAAAGGTATGGTCCCTTCTTTTTACCCGTAGGCCAAGAAAGTAAACCAAATTAACACTGAGCTCCTGGGACAATTAAAGATATTAGAGCCACTACCAAGGACTTAAAAAATGGAAGTGTGATAACTCCAACCACATACCCCTATATAACTTGCCCATTTGGCCTGTGGGAAAAGGCTTAAAGGGTTTGGAGAATGCTTTTGGATTATTGTTGCTCAGATAGTGGCTCCCATCAGAATTGTGGTTCCCAGTATCTTTACTGAAACGAACCAGCACAACCTCTGGCTCCTAATGCCCTTGCAAACAGCAGAGATGACCAGAATAGTTTGCTTTCCTCTCTTACCACAGTGCTGCCTTAAACTCTGCTGTTTTCTGTCATAATCCAGTCCAGAAGGAATCTGAAGTTGTCTTTTTATCCCACAGAGATAATGTTGGTCCACAACATTGATGGCATTACGCTAACAAATCTGATGAGCAGGCAGACTCAAGCACCGTAAATGCCTTGGGATGGGATAGGCCAGAAGACAGGAGGATGGGCAGAGGATAGGAGACAAACCCCTTGAAAGGTCAGGGGCCTACAACATGGATGACATTTCTAGGGTCACATGATCTGGGAAATGTCATAACTGCTCTTCTAAAGTAATAGATGAGTTGTTTTTCTTTGTACCATGTACCACAAAGAAAGAAACGAACACGTGGGGGGCCTCTTTGCCTTTAGGAAGCAACATGTACCATATTTGGACATACTGCTCTGACCCATTTACTGAGTAACCTGAAAGGTTGTCAGTTTTGAATGGGATCTGAAGCAAGAGAAGTCTGTGCAGCCAGTCTTTTCAGTGCACGTTGCCCTAGTTACTTGGGCCTCAGAACTCTGCAGACCCAATGGTTTTAGAAGAGCCTGCCGTGAGTTGTTCTAAGAAGCTTCAATAGAAGCTGCACAGCACAGACCCTGAGGGAACTGAAGCAAGGCTAGCTTTCCTTACTTAACAATTAATCTCCACATGAAAGGCAAGGCCTGGATTGCTGCTAGCCCCTGGCAATGTCTGAATTCTTGATCAGGAGACTGTGTGACTTGAACCGGCAGTCATGAACTGGGCATTATCTAATCCACTCAATCATCAAATTACCAGGAGCCTCAGCACTTCATTGTTAAATTGTGAATAAAATCAGATTTCAGGAAATAGGGAAGGTAAAAGTGAAGTCAACGAGGAGGAGGCTTTCACTCTCAAGGTACATCTGGTGCACACTGCCTTGCTATTAGCCCGTGCGTATGGCCTCAAGGAGAGTTCATTATGATCATTGAACAGAGCAACAATATGTAGGTCTATGGGTTTATTTATTTATTTTTAAAGATGTATTTATTTATGCATACAAGCACTGGGGTACAGGCCAGAGGCGTGGGGGGTGAGAGGATTCACCACAGAGAGCAGGGAGCACAACAGGCAGATCAACGGAAGTACACTGCTGAGGGGAGCAGTCGGCACAGCAGGAGAGGTCTGCTGCGCCATGTGGGTCCCCTCCCTGGCCGGCAGCAGGGATCTAACTCGTGCTGCAGTGGCTACGGTTTGCTTCATAGTGTGTTGCTTAACTCACTGCGTCACCAGGGAGGCCCCAAGGTCTATGGGTTTATAAATGGGTCTACATGGTACTGGCATCTGATAGAAGTGGGTGGCTGTTGTCCTACACCCCCACTCAGGATAGCCCCTAGAGACAGAGGTAAAGGAAAATCCTCCTAAGTAGTAAGTACATGTGATTATCTACTTTGGTGGAAAGAGAAAAGGCCTAATTCACTGATATAGATTGATTTAAGAGCTGGATGGTGAAGAGTGTGGAAAAACAATATAGGAATTTGGTAATAAGGAGCCAGGGAAGAGGTATATGCTCAGTGCCACAGAATGGGCCAGAATGTGGAGATATTTGTGTTCCACATAATTGTCCCCTGAGGGCATCAACTAAGGGGGAGCTTCTTGGTAATCAGGTGGATGAAACAATTCATGTTATTTTCTTTCTTCAGCTGCCCTAGTGCTGGCCACCATAGCTGGGGTGGGGAGAATATATTAACCCAACAACAGGTCTTCTCTCACAGAAGCTCGTCTGTTCACCACCATTTTGAATTGACAACCTGCATATCAGTAGAGCCTAAATGCTGAGGCACTGATGTGTCACCATTCCCCAGGGGAAACAGTCATCTGGTGGCAGATTGGTTACACTGAAACCCTTCCATCACGGAGGAGGCACCGACTGTCTTCACAGGATTAGATGCAATTCTGAGTACAGATTTGTGTTTCATGTTTGCAGTGCTTCTGCCAGCACCACCATGTGGACTCACAGAATGCCTGACTCATCACCATGGTATCCCACCCAACATTTCTTCCAACAAAGGAACTCAGTTTAGTGTGAAGAAAGTATGGTGATGGGCTCATTTCCATGGAATTCACTGGTCTTATCATGTGTGCTATTACCCAGGAACAACTGCCTTGATATCATGGTGAAAATTCCTATTGAAGGTCATTCATGACACTGCAAGTTTGGGGTAAAGTCCTACAGAACCTAGTCGATGCTTTATTTATATTTAAAGATTTATTTATTTATGCATGTAAGAACTGGGGTACAGGCCAGAGCTTGAGGGGGTGGTGGTGAGAGGATTCAGCAGAGACAGAGTAGGGAACAGAATAGGCAGATTGACTGAAGCACACTGCTGAGGGGAGCAGTGGGCGAGGCAGGAGAGGTCTGCTGTGCCACATGGGTCACCTCCTTGGCCGGGGATTGAACTCGCGCTGCAGTGGCCTAGATAGCTTCATAGTGCTGCAACTTAACCCCATGCGCCACCACGGAGGCCCACCTAGTTGATGCTTTTTATTTATTTATTTGTTTGTTTGTTAAGGTTTATTTTATTTATGCATACAAGATCTGGGGTACAGGCCAGAGTCCAGGGCGGTGAGAGGATTCACCAGAGACAGAGTGGGGAGCAGAACAGGCAGATAAACTGAAACACACTGCTGAGGGGAGCAGTGGGCGAGGCAGGAGAGGTCTGCTGTGCCATGTGGGTCCCTTCCCTGGCCTGTGGCAGCAGGGATCGAACTTGTGCTGCAGTGGCTGCGGTTTGCTTCATAGTGCGTTGCTTAACAGAGTGCGCTACCAGGGAGGCCCAGTTGATGCTTTTTAAACAAGCAAACAATATATATTATCATCTCCCTTGTAGTCAGAATGTATTGGTTCCAGAATCAAGAACTGGAAGTAAAGATGACTCCTCTCACTAAAGAAATGTTTACTTCCTTTCCCTACATCTTGGAGTCACTGGGTAATAAGGTTCTACTATCCAAGGGAGAGATGTCAGGATTCTGATGTTTTGGAAGGTGGCACCACCCTCTGGCTATATTGTGCTGCTCAAGTTGTTGAACTAAAAGGCCAAGGGGCACTTAGTAGACTAGTATGATCTATTCTGATTACCAAATTAGGCAAATTAGGCTGCTACTACAAGATGGCGGTAAGGAGGACTATGTGTAGCACTCAAGGACCTCACTGGGGTGCCTCTTATCACCACCATACTCAACAGTACTGGTTAGTGAAAACTAGTAATCCAATTAAGGTAAGATTATAAGAATTTTGATGCCATGATAATGAAGGTGTGGTCACCCCACCAGGTAATGTATCCTGTCCTACTGGGATGCTGGCAGAGGGCAAGGGAAACAGAGTGGGTGGCAGAAAAAGAAAGTCATAATTATCAATTTAAGGTTTGCTTCCAGCTATAGAAGCAGGGATGATCACAACTATGTTTTATGTTTACAGCCCCTCTTTTCCTTTCTACTTTATATGAAAAGTGCTGGTGGTGGCTAATATTTTAGATAGCATGTGGGAGTATGAATGAATCAACATCAGTGCAATGCTAGAGTAACTGATTGACTGCACATTCCATTTGAAGGCATGGGCTTTTTACTCCATAAAGTACAAGAGTGGTGTGGTGGGGGGGCAAAAAGAATGCTCAGTGCTGGAAGTTCTGTTTTCCTTTCAAGATATACTTTCCACCCTGCTCTATCCTCTTACCCATACTGACTGCATTTGCCAGGCTCCCTTGCATTATTGTTTTGAGTAGCCACCAGCCCAAGAGAGAGGTATGAGCAGATCAAATGGTGGAAGGAGAAAAACGTCAGGGAATTTATTCCCCAAACTTGTTCCCTTTTGGGACGTGAGTTGGCGGTGACTTTGTTCCTCTGCTGAAGGCCTTAGTTCCTTTCCTTATTTTTTTTCCTTTTCCCTTGGTTTTTGGTAACTACTCCCTCCCTCCTCTTATCCCTCAGTCTTCAGGTGCTATTAGCCCAGAGGCACTTCCCTGGCTGTTGCTGATTTCCATTAATACTGCCCACCCCTCTTTTGCAAGGTTCCTTCATTAAATGCTCCTTAATTATCCCCTTTGAGTATGTCATCTATTTTATATCATGAGCTCAATCAGTACAGCTTCTAATATTTGTTTATAAACACACATATTCTCTCTTCTTTTTTATCACAAGTTGTGTCAGAGGTTTGCCAGTTTTATTAGACTTTTTAATGACCAATTTTTGGTTTTGTTTACTTTTTTAAAGATTTATTTATTCATACAAGAACTGGGGTACAGGCCAGAGGTGTGGAGGGTAAGAGGATTCAACCAGAGACAGAGTGGGGAACAGAACAGGCAGATCGACAGAAATACACTGCTGAGGGGAGCAGTGGGTGAGACAGGAGAGGTCTGCTGCACCATGTGGGTCACCTCCCTGGCTGGGGATCAAACTCACATTGCAGTGGCTGCAGATGCTTCACAGTGCAGTGCTTAACCCCTTGTGCTACCAGGGAGGCCTCAATTCACCTTTATATTGGATTTTTTTGGGTTAAAACTTATTTAAAATTTTCGTGATTTCTGCTATTTTCATTTAATCTTTCCTTGAAACTTCTGAAATTGGCTGCTTAGTTTTTTAATTTCCCATCATTTTTCTTTACTATTACAAAGGTTTAAGGACATGCATTTCTTCCTAAAATAGCATTTCCACTGCAGTCCATCCTTTTTTTATTAGCTTTGGTGTGCGATAGTTTAGTTATTGTTCTGTTCTAAGTGTTTTCTAATTTTTAGTGCCTTTTGCCTTTGATTGGTGATTTATTTCAAAGTATGTTTTAAACTTCCAAACATACATGTTTCTTTCTCTTTTTTGTCGTTGATTTCTAATTTAACTGTATCATGGTCAGAAAATGTGAATGGTGAGACTGATTCTTTGAACTTAGTTGAAACTGGCTTTTTTAAAAAAAAACTTAGTGTATGGTTAATATTCATAAATAATCTAAGTGCCTAGAATATCTACTAGATAACCCATTGCCTTTGTGTGAAATAGGAAAATGTGCCCTTTCTTCCAAGTGGATGCAGCATTGCACCTGAGCATGTGGTTTGGCAAGTGGAACATGTGATGGTTTTTGGTTCCAAATTGACCCGACCCCTTGGCTAGGTGTCTTTAATCAGTGACCAAGTTGTACATGGTTGTCTGTTACTGCATTCTTGTAAAGGATGTTTTTAAAGATTTATTTATTTATGCACACAAGAGCTGGGAAAGTTGTGGGAGGTGAGAGGATTCACCAGAGACAGATTGGGAAGCAGAACAGGCAGATTAAGTGAAATACACTGCTGAGGGCAGCAGTGGGCACAGCAGGAGAGGTCTGCCACACCATGTGGGTCCCCTCCCTGGCTGGCGGCTGCAGTGACTGCCGTCTGCTTCACAGTGTGCTACTTAACCCACTGCGCCATCAGGGAGGCCCGTAAAGGATTTTTTTAAACGATTTTTTAATTTATGCTTACAAGAACTGGGGTATAGGACAGAGGTGTGGGGGATGAGGGGATTCACCAGATACAGAGAGGGGCACAAGAAGAGGCAGACTGACTGAAATACACTGCTGAGGGAAGCAGCAGGAGAGACAGGAGAGGTCTGCTGTGCCATGGGGGTCATCTACCTGGTCAGAGATCAAACTTGTGCTGCAGTGGCTGCAGATAGCTTCATAGTGCTGCGACTTAACCCCTTGTGCCATCAGAGAAGCCCCTGTAAAGGATTTTTTTTCCAGTTGCTAGGTATATTGACTATATTAAAATTACTCAATTGTTGAAACTCTCTACATCTTTACTTATTTTTTTGTCTGCTTCACCTATCAGTTTCTGAGAATGATAAATTAAAGACTTTCACTGTGGTTTGTTTTTTTCCTTATAGTTCTGTTAATTTTTGCTTTACATATTTCAAAGTAGTTATTAAGTACACACAAGATTAGGATTATTATAGTGTCATTCATTCTTGGATGATTTTACTTATTTTGTCTTGTTGTATTTTTATGTGCCTTCTTAGTCCCATTAACTGTTTCCACTGAGTTGGTAACAAGATTGCTTGACCTTACATTACCTAAAATCAACTGATCACTCCATGTGTCAGATGGTCAACATTGAAACTATTCAATACCTAGCCTTCACCTTCACATGTCTAGTCCATTGGCACCCATGAGCCACTGAGATTAATGGAAGAAAAGAATAGAAAAACTAAAGGAGGCATCACAAGACTAGAACCTGACTTGCATCATAAGACTTCAAACCTGACTCACACAAGGATGTAGGGTAGAGGGGATAATCAGGACCATAAACCCAGCTATAGAAATCAAGCTCCTAGGCGCCAGTGCCTTATCACAAAGCATAAGTCCCAAGCAGGTATCAGACAGCTGTAGGGAATATTGGGAGAACAAACCTGAGGGTAAAGATATGGAGATTGCTTACTGTGGAATCTCTGAATTCTTGAATTCTTTCTAGTTCTGCATAGTTGTTCAAAATCGGAGATAATCTAACCACTCACAAAGATGAGCTCCTCCCTACCAAAAAAAAAAAAAAGAATAAAACCTAACTTTGCTCCCAAAAAGGGGCAGCTCTTATCTGCCCGCTTGTGTTTTTGCCAGTGTCCTTTTTTCTTCTGTCCCCTTCTCTAATCTGCAAAATCTCCTGGGAACTCACTGTGCAGAGCTGAAAGTGAAGCTCTGGTGAAACCTTTACCAGAGTGAACCCAAAGACCCCACTTTCAAAACCCACTGACTCCAAAAAAACATCAAGGTCACCACAGACCAGTACTCCCAGCTTCTGAGACAAAACTGGACACACTGAAAGCAAAGCACATGCCAATAACCAGGATGCAAAAGATAAGATATGGCTTTGTGATCTTATAGAACAAAAAGCCAATTAGCTCTGTGGAATTCCTAAAGGAGTCGTGATACTATGTAAAAATAGATCTGGGCTCTGGGAGAAGAGAAAACTGAGGCCTCAAAGAGCATCACTGCAGTCCGGTCATACCTAAGTGTGACCTGCATACCATACTGAGTGGTATGCATACTGCAAACAGTTCAGTATTTGGAAAGGGAAATCACTGTGATATAGCAGTAAGGTGAGCCACAATACAGCAGAATGAAGCTCAGTGGCTCTCAAAAGCGTGCTATTTTCACTCCAGGAGACAATTAGGAAAGTCTGGAGACATTGTTGGTTGTAACATCTGCTATCCACACCTATTGGGGTGGCGGCCAGGGATGTTGCTAAGAATCCTGTAACATACAAAGTGCCCCCCTCCCGGCACCCTAGAAAGAATGATTTGATCACAAATGTGGATAGTGCCCAGTGCTGTAGATTATAAATGAAATTTACATAAACAGCAGGATAGTGCTTCTTGAATCACAGAAGTCATCTTGTATTAATCACTTCAAAATTTTCTTGGGAGGATGATGGTAAAAATGAAGATTCATTATACCACTCTCATTTTGATATATATTTAAGCTTTTCCATGACAATGAAAAATGAAAAAAAATGAAGGGTGCACGTATCTCTGAATCTTCCTAAAATGGAAGAAAATTTTATAAGCAGAAGTTAGTGAAAATGAACAGTGTATATTCTGTAATGGGTGGCTTTAGAATTTCCATCAGGACATTAGGAGTCCAGGTATGCTGGTGAAAAAAATCACAAGCAATGTAGTATTTTCCTAGAACTCCTTTTTTGAATATTCCCTATCTCCTGAAGAGTTTTTCAATGCAAATGAAGCTCATTCTTTTGGCAAAACTTGCCAAATTTAGAAGATACTAGTTCTAAAGTTCATATTTTAATAGATGTGTGGTAGGATTTCATTTCGTTTGTCTGTGTTTTCTAAATTTTCTGCCAAACGAATATTTAAAAAACCTTTTGATTTTTAAGTCTAGAGCAGCGTGAGCTCTAGAATTGGATTGCACAAAATGTTGCACAAAAAGAGCATGCTCTTCATCTAGATTCCTAAACTGCTAATGTTTCACATTTGCTTAACTATCCTTTTATTCTGAAGCATTTTAGAGTAAGTTGCAAAATAATGCCCCATCATCTCCAAATATTTCAGCACTTTCTTAAATAGGGATTTTCAGAGGACCACAGTAAAAGTATTAAAATCAAGAAATTAACATAGATACGATATTATTCCTTAGCCTACAGATATTTAGATTCGGTCAATTGTTCCAAATAATACCCATTTTAGCAAAAGAAAATGTTTCCCTTTTTCTGGCCAGGGGTCAGTTGTGCTGTTTCCTTTGATCTGGAAGAGTTCCTCAATCTGCCTTTGTCTTTAGTGAATTTGAGGATTTTGGAGAGCAAGCCAGTAATTTTGAGGATTGTCCCCCTGCTGTTCTCTCAGGATTAAATTCAGGCCAGCGAATTTTTGACAAAGAGTACTATGAAATTGGTTAGTGTTTTTCTTAGCACCTATAAGGAAGTACATTATACCCATTTGTCCAGTTCTTGGGGACACTTACTTTTATCAATCAGGACGGTGTCCGCCATGTCTTATCACAGAAAGTTTGTTTTTCGTCCTTGATATAGTATCGTGCGGGAGATACTTTGACGCCCAGTAGTGTAAACAAGTTGTTTTTCATCGTACTTGCGCCCCCTAGTTTTGCCCAAGGTTACACTGACAGCCGCAAAGACAGTAGAAGTGTCAGCATGCTTGGCAATTTATGTTTCCTCCTTACTAGATTGTAGTCCTTGTAATTAGCATAACGCCTGGTACAAAGTAAATGGCTGCTGCTTCTTTTTGATCTCCCCAGTTAGCAGGGAGTCTTGTAACTGAACGGCTTATGTTTGTCTTTCGCACAGACTGAGAGCTCGTTGAGGGTAGGCATCATGATTTATTGTTTCTCACCAGTGTCTAGCATCTATTAGGTGCTTGAAAAAGACATATTTGAAGTAGATACCACGGAAGAAGATAAGGGCTACAAGAGTCCTGGGGTGGCAATTTTCCTGTTCTGAAGCGAAATGAGGGCAAGGGTTGGCAGGGCGCGACCCGCGTAGTCACTTTGCGACGGGACCCACAGCGTTCCGCCACCCCTGGGCGGCCGGGCCTCGGGCTTCCGCGGGTGGGGACTTAGTGGGGCGGGAAATCGAAAACCGAACTCTCAGCTCCCGGCATTCCTCGTGGGCGGTGCTCCCCTTTGACCCCTCGCTCGCGTGCTACACATCCGGGCCTCTGCTACTAGTGAGGGGAAGATGGCGGCCGCAACTGTGGTGGTTCCCGCAGAGTGGATAAAGAACTGGGAGAAATCGGGGAGAGGCGAATTGTGAGTGTCCGGGTTGAAGGCGGGCGCGCAGCCGGGCCGGGCTTGGGTGGCGGCCGCACTCTCACAGGGGTGAGCTGGAGGGGAGATGTGTCCCCTCCCCCATCTGGGCGGCGGGCGTGGATGGTTGGCTAGGAGTTTCGAACTCGGGGAGAAGAGGTGCTGGTAACCGTCGCCGGCCTCCTTCCTCCCCCGGCCTCCGAATTCGCCACTGCCCGCCTTAGCTCGCCTTCTTTTAGCCTCTCAGCAGAACTCCCGTTCCGTCCCCGCGGGCGCCTGCACTCCCGCTCGCTCTCTTTTTGTCCCCTTCGCTTGAGCTCACTTGGCTCCTTTCTCTAGGGAACCGCGCCGGGCGGGGGAGGGGGTGTCGGACTTGCCATCGCTCAGTCCCATTTCTTCACTTTGCACCCTCCCGACTCCGCAGTTTGGAGCCCGGCGCCTCCCGCCGCGTGAAGTCGGAGGAGGGCGAACCGTCCGGACTCCCTCCCCTCCTCTTCTTCGCCCGCCGCCGCGGAGCCCGGGGCGGGCATCGTGATGAGCCCCGCTTGGCACCTCGGTCCTCTGGGGAACGGCCTCTCTGACTGTCTCCGACTGTCCCGGCCTCGCGGGCGCCGTGGGCTGTGGAACTGTAGCCGCTTTCCCCAAGACCTGCCGGCATTTCTTTGCTCCGTTTTTTCACCTTAGAACCATTTCGGGTTGGATTCAACTTTCGTCATTAAATGTTTCTTAAACCCCATTTTGTCCTGGGACTGCAATTAATTTTGGCAACTCTCCAAGCTTCTCGAGTACCTAGAATAACGCGTTTCGTTTAGTCATAAAACTTGCTTCTTTTTTTTAGTAATAGAGAAAACAGTAATTTGCCATACCCGCGGTTTCTCGCCCCTAATTTCAGCTCTTTCTGTCGGAAAAAAAATCGTTTAACCAGCCAAACAAATTCCAGGCTTACAAAGAAGAAACTTATAATTTCTCTCTCTGAATCTCTTTAGAAGCTTAAGCTCAACCTTGTGTGAGATGAACTCGTGTTAGCCATTTTTTGTTGTCTTTGCCCCCTCTGCCCCCTTCTAGTAGGCGGTGTACGGTTCATGGCTGGTAGGAACGATGCAAATCTTTGAAACTTAGTTACTTGAAACGAAACGTGGGCAATGCCTTGCAGGATCTTGCGCTTGTAACACTGTCAGCCTATATGCGTCCCCCCTCCCCCGCGTTCGCATGGCCTTACAGAGTCTTAGCAGTGTGAGCTCTAGAATTGGATTGCCAGACTAAGCGGCCTCCTTAGCCACTTAACTAGCTGAGTGACCTTGGGTAAGTTCCTTAACCACTTTGACCGTTTCCCCTTGAGTAAATTGGGAATAATAAGTACTCAAAGGCTTGTTGTGAGGACTAAATAATGCCTGTAAAGCACTTGGCTTATAGTAAGTGCTCAAGTGATAGCTATTAAAAGTAATATTATTCCAATCTTTAGATATTTAAACTTCTCTGGACAGCTCTTGCACTTTAAGTCTGTACCACTCATGTTAGCAATTAATTGGTCTCTGACCCTTGTTTCATGTGCTTTTAGCTCTGGAAGGAATTGAGAGACCCTTGAAGAGTGGGAACTAAGTCTCATATTTCTTTTGGGCAACTCTTCAGCCTCATGCTCCCAAACCCCCTCCACCTTTCTAGCATATGCTTTAAGTGCTTTTTTTGATTCTTAAACCGACCAAGAAGTCTATTTGCTAAACACCCATTTTGAACCTTTTTTCCAATTCCTATTACTTGCTAGTTGACAAATAGCTATTAATCCCTCATGTGCTGAGAAGGTAGAACAGGAAGTTACTAAACCGAAACAAACCATCTTCATCATCTGTATGAGATGAGGATAAACTCCCTGCCCCTGCACACTCTCCCCAAAGTAAATCTCTTTACCTTGTTTACTTTTAAAACCAATTTAATTATTTAGGGACTATTGTCTTTGTAGATTGCTCAGCTTCCTCCTTTCAGCTGTTTTGGACAGTTTTACTGTTATTACTCTGACCTTAGAATGAATGGTTATTAGCGCTAGGAGGTGAAATTCTGCTTGGCTCTGACTGGCAGTGGTTGGAGAAAAACAGTGATGTAGGAAGTCGAAATAGCTAGTCAAAGTGGAATTTTAGATTCACTTCATATATATTTACACAACCCATGGTACCTGTCATAGTTCCTGTATTTGAGAGCTGCTTCAAAACTGTTGTTAGGACTTACATGTATGTAATTGTTACGTGGCTTGTGGGATGTAGTTTGAATTATTGTAGAGCCAAATCAGTATGATTGGATTTTTAATTGTATTGTTACATGAAGAGAGTTTGAAGTTGTTAACTGTGTGAAATAATGAAGTATTTTAAATAGTCAAGTATGTAGTCTTCATTTATATAACCTTTTTCCTCTTTGAAAACTTTTCTGCAGATGGTTAACCTTGGAGTTTCTGTATCTTGCTAAAGATAGATGTTAGCGTTTTCATTTTATTAGATAGACCAAATGGTGTAAATGTTACAAAATACCATTTCCCTTGTCTGAAAACAACCTCAACTATCTTAAAAGGTAATGTGCCACCACATTATTATTAGTGAATCTATCTATAGATTTTATAATATGACCAATATATAAATTTTATCTTAAGTGGATTTTCCTTTTAAAATATTTATTTTTGCATTGAAGAACTATGATGTATGTAGGTCAGAGGCGGGAGTGGTGGTGGTGGTGGTGGTGGTGGTGTGTGTGTGTGTGTGTGAGAGAGAGAGAGCGAGAGCGAGTGTGTGTGAGGACACCCACCAGACACTGAGTGGGGAGTAGAACAGGCGGATCCACTAAAATACACTGCTGAGGGGAGCAGTGGGTGAGACAGGAGAGGTCTAGAGGTCTGTGGTGCCATGTGGGTCAACTCTGGCTGGAGTTGAACTCCTGATGCTGTGACTGGTGATAGCTGAGACTTTAACCCCTGGGCCACCAGGGAGGCCCTCATTTCTTGACTTGTCACTTCTTACAGGTATTAGTTTGCATACTTGGAGTTGTCATTGAGCATCCGATTGTTAAAGCAACATATGAGATTATGAGAGTATTCATAACTTTTGGAAAGCAACTGTCTGTTCAAATGGGAGATCTTGGCTTTGAGGAATAATTTTTGTATTTAGGTAGTTAAGGAGAAAAGTGAAACTGCATTTTGCCTACATTTGAATCTGAATGATCAATCATGTACCTAGCTAACCTGTTTGCAGGGATATGATTATATTTTTAATGGTAAATCATCCAATTTTTGAGATGATCTTTTGCAAGAGATAATTGGAAGGACTAAAGACTCTCAAAACATAATTAAGTATCCTTTCCATTAACACTTAGATCTATAATCACAAGTTCTATATGTAGGTGCAAACTCTTTCATATTCTGCAAATATGCAAGTAAGGATTTAATGGCTTTCATTTTGGAATTAGGTTTAATTTCTTGATAGTTAGTTCCAGATTAACATAGGACTTGCCATGATTAAACTAATAAACTTGCATGTACTGGTAGATTTGGTGGAGAATTCTGCTTTTAGTAGAAATCATTAATATGGTGAGCTCAGCATTTCTTTGTGTCACAGGCAGCCTTAATGGAGGATTTATGTTCCAGGCTCTTAATATGAGGATGGTTAATATGAGGATGGTAGCCTCATGTCAATACTTGATCTAATTCTTGATATATTTGTTAAGTACCGTTTGTCTGAATAACTTTTTTCAAAACTTAATTAGAAATTTTTGTCATGTTTCACATTCATTATTGGTAGTTAAAATAAAGTTTTATAATTGCTGAATGTTTTGGTTGCCATTCATTTTCATTTGCCATTAAATGATTTTACACATTTCAGAACTTAACTGAGAATATTCAGATGTTCTTAAATGTTGTCTGGCCTGATGTGGGAGGGGGAAGTTTGCAGCAAATAATCATTCTAAGAAACTTTAGTCTTGGTGGTTGTCTTTTTTTCCTTCTTCAAAAGGTACTCTAAATTTAGCTGTTTTATCTGAAATCTTTTCTCCATGTCTCAATTTTCTTTTTTTAAAGATTTATTTATTTAGGCATGCAAGAACTGGGGTACAGGCCAGAGGTGCAGGGCATGAGGAGATTTCACCAGAGACAGAGTGAGGAGCAGAACAGGCAGATGGACTGAAGTACACTGCTGAGGGGAGCAGTGGGCTAGACAGAAGAGGTCTGCTGTGCCATGTGGGCCCCCTCCCTGCCCTGGGATTGAACTTTTGCTACAGTGGCTGGGGATGCTTCATAGTATGATGCTTAACCCCTTGCACCACCAGGGAGGCCCTCTATGTCTCAATTTTCATTTGGCATTTGTTTTCTCATTTTCACCTGTATTTACAGGTTAAGTGTAAGTGTTGTTTTTTTTTCCTGGTAAGAGAAATAAATGTATTCTTCAGAAAATGTAGCAATATCAGGAGATTTTTAGGCTACTGCTTTCTTTGTTATAAAAATTAAATTACTCCGTATGCTTAAATTCTCAGAGTACTGTTTATGCACTTGTGTGCAGAATCTGTTGTCTTTCACATTTTTCTCCTTTTCTTTATAAAGGCATGTTTTTATTTTCATAAATATGTTTCAAGATAAAACTGCGTTGTCACAATATTCATTTTTGTCGGTTTTCTCTGTTCTAAGAATTATAATAGAGATAGCAAATTTCTTAGCCAAATTTAACCTTTTTGTTTTGTTTTTAAAAAATAATTGAAACACACATTGACATCAGCTTTTTATAGGTGAAGCCAGCTTTGCGAGGTTGAGCATAATCAAGTAGTTCAGACTTATGCTGTGTTTCCTTTATTACTGGAAAAAGGGAGCAAGTACAGTGGGAAGCTAAATAAATACTCATGTTAAGATGTAGTCACAGGGCCTCCCTGGTGGCACAGTGGGTTGAGCAGCGCACTATGAAGCAAACTGCAGCCACTGCAGCACGAGTTTGATCCCTGCTGCCCGCCAGGCGGGGGACCCACATGGTGCAGCAGACCTCTCCTGCCTGCCCACTGCTCCCCTCAGCAGTGTGCTTCAGTTGATCTGCCTGTTCTGCTCCCTGCTCTCTGTGGTGAATCCTCTCACCCCCCACACCTCTGGCCTGTACCCCA
>JAGFMF010011922.1:2005343-2027078 GCA_019455555.1 Galemys pyrenaicus
GCAGGGATCGAACTCGTGCTGCAGTGGTTGCGGTTTGCTTCATAGTGCGTTGCTTAACCCACTGCGCCACCAGGGAGGCCCTGGTTTCCATCCTTAACTCCCCATTCTCCACCCTCCATTTCTGGTTACCTCAATTTTCTAGGGTTTTGTGTGTGTGTATGTGTGTGTGTTTAACTGTTTGTTTATTTTATATTCCCCTTAATGAAATAATCTGGTGTTTGTCTTTCTCCTTAGCATAGTCTCCACTTCCATTCATACCCGTGCAAATGGCAAGATCTTATCTTTTTCTTAATATTTGAATAGTATTCCATTGTGTATATATGCCACATCATTATCCATTCATCTGTATTTGTTCTCTATTTTAATCTCTTTTGTGATTCAGATTAGAATGCCCTCAGCACTGGAGCATATTTTTCCCTGAAGCCCTGTCCTAGAGAATGTATTCTTATGGGAACTTAGTTTATGATACTCAGCTGTTTTGTCCTAAGAGTGATTGCTTTTTTAAAAATCTCAGTTATCTGGATAATTTTAAATGAGTTATTTTTTGTAAAAGTGTGTTATCAATGGAAATTTAATGCATATTCCTACTATACTAATAAACATCTATCTGAGGAGGTGTGATGGTATAACAATTACAGTGTTGTAGACCAATGTTACCTCAGTTAAAAAACAGAATTTTTCTTTGCATTTTAGCTTTATATAATTCATTATAAGCATAATGAAGGCATATTTGTGAAAAACACAGACTATATTTTATGAATTCTTCATGAGGAAATAGGATGACTGGCTATTTTTCCTTAGGAACTAATTTAATGGGTAGATTAATTTCAGTGCAAAATACTATTTTCATTGCTTGAAGAGGGATTGATAATAGTTATGATTTCTATTATATTCTTTTTGGTGATCAGTAGTCATATTTCGGGAGATGATTTTTAAAATATTTGCTTTTTTTACTTTTTATTTTGCCCTGAAAGCTTTATTTTGTCTCTCAAAAAGGGATTTTACATTATTTTTTTTTAAGATTTATTTATTTATGCATACAAGCACTGGGGTACAGGCCAGAGGTGTGGGGGGGTGAGAGGATTCACCACAGAGAGCAGGGAGCAGAACAGGCAGATCAACRGAAGTACACTGCTGAGGGGAGCAGYGGGCACAGCAGGAGAGGTCTGCAGCACCATGTGGGTCCCCCCCTGGCCGGCAGCAGGGATCGAACTCGTGCTGCAGTGGCTGCGGTCTGCTTCATAGTGTGTTGCTTAACCCACTGCGCCACCAGGGAGGCCCGATTTTACATTATTTTTTAAAAGATTTATTTATGCATACAAGAGCTGGGGTACAGGCCAGAACCATGGGGGTGGGTGGTGGTGGTAAGAGGATCCACCAGAGACAGAGTGGGGAGCAGAACAGGCAGACGGACTGAAACACACTGCTGAGGGGCACAATGGGCAAGGCAGGAGAGGTCTGCTGTGCCATGTGGGTCCCCTCCCTGGCCGGCAGCAGGAATCGAACTCATGCTGAAGGCTGTGGTTTGCCACATAGTGCGCTGCTTAACCCACTGCACCACTAGGGAGGCCCACATTTACATTATTTTTAGAGCTACTTGTTTTTCTACTTTTAAAAAAAGATTCATTTATTTATACATACAAGAACTGGGGTACAGGCCAGAGGTATGGGAGGTGAGAGGATTCACCAGAGACAGAATTGGGAGCAGAACAGGCAGGTCAACTGGGTGAGACAGGACAGGATTGAACTCTCACTGCTTTGCATCCAGTGGTTCACAGTTTGGTGCTAAACCCACCATGCCACCAGGGAGGTTCAACAGATGGATTTACTGAAACACACTGCTGAGGGGAGCAGTGGGCAAGGCAGGAGAGGTTTGCAGCACCATGTGGGTCCCCTCCCCCAACCTGCGGCAGGGATCAGGGATCGAACTCATGTTGCAGTGGCTGTGGTTTGCTTCATAGTGCGTTGCTTAACCCACTGCGCCACCAGGGAGGCCGTTTTTCTACTTTTAATGAAACGAAGAGGGAAAGTTTTTTTTTTTAAGTTTCTCTTTTTTAAAAAATCACTTATGCATACAAGAATGCATACAGCGGACTCCCTGATGGCGCAGAGGGTTGAGTGCCACACTGTGAAGCCTCCATAGCACAGCAGTGTGAGTTTGATCCCTGGCCAGGGAGGGGACCCATGTGGTGCAGCAGACCTCTCCTGCCTCACCCGCTGCTCCCCTCAGCAGTGTATTTCAGCCGATCTGCCTGTTCTTCTCCCAACTCTGTCTCTGGTGAATCCTCTCACCTCCTACCTCTGGCCTTCACCCCAATTCTTGTGTGCATAAATAAATATTAAAAAAATGCATACAGGCCAGAGGTGTGGGGGTGAGTGGATTCATAAGAGACAGGTGGGGAACAGAACGGGCAGATTGACTGAAATACATTGCTGAGGGGAGCAGTGGGCAAGACAGGATAGGCCTGCTGGGCAATGTGGGTCACCTCCCTGCCTGGGGATCATAGTCATGCTGCAGTGGCTGTGGATAGCTTCATAGTTCTGCGACTTAACCCCTTGTGCCACCCGAGAGGCCCCAAGAGGTAAAGTTTTTAGTGTAAGAAACTAAAGAAAAAGATGACAAGAAAGATGTGTTTACCTTACCACTAACTTCTCCCTTCCCCCAAAAAACCCTTTTCTAGAAGACTAAATAATAGTGAATGGGATTACTTGTGGTTGACAGTTCTCATAGAACTGCTCCCTTTTTAAAAAAACAAAAACAAGAAACCCTGTATTTATTTTAGTTTGAATTCTGGTGGAAATGAAAATATTTTAGATTTGGGAAGAAATTTCTCTGACAATAGGATATAGATATAACTTAGTTTTCTTTTTACTGCTATTCCTTATCTGTCATTGTTACCCTGAGATTTCACTGACTGAGAATAATTCTGGGGATTTGGTAGAATGAAAAATCCTTTTAATAGTGTTTGTGGAGCTTTTTTGCCCAATTCATGCTTCCTGTCTGTAAATGTCTGCCACAGCAATGCTGCTTCTGCTCTGCCCTGGGCCCCAACACCTGACTGACTGCTGGTGGCCCCTGCAGCTGCTGACTGCCTGCCTGTTCTCTGGGGCCTTAGCCCTACTTAGCATGCCTGAGGGATAGGAGTGGTGGTCTGGCCTCTCCTTCAGCTGCCTTCAGGCTCTGTGTCTGCTGTGGGAAATTGCTGCTTAGGAGAAGGGGCAACGGGTTTTGTTGAATTCCTAATGATGAAATTAAGGAAGTTTAGTAAGTCCTTCCCTAAGATGTCTGGGAGTTGGGAATTGGAGGTGAATGGACTAGAAGCTGAATTAGTGTGAAAAGTCACTGGAGAAGAGATCACTTTCAGCATCAATGATAGCATCCCATCAAACCTTTGATGGAGAGGAAGAGCCCTCCCAAGGGGAGAAGGTTGAAGAACAGGAGCCCAATTTTACATCTATGTCCAAATTCATGGTTGCCACAAAAGCTTTTGTGTTAGGCTAACACTCTCCAGAGGATGAGGTTGGATAAGATGATTGAAATAACATTTTTTCTGTCAGGGAAGTGAGCTTTCAGTCTGCCAGCAAGTCTGAATGGAGGGAAATGAATTAATTACACACTCAACATGGATTTCCTGGAACAGACCTTGTGTGACCCCTAATGGATTCCCTTGTGGACTGAGGGATAGACAGCATTTTTGCAAATGAGTTGGGGTGGAGCTCCATGCAGTCCTGGAGCATCAGGAGTACATTTCTTTTCTCAGAGACCTTAAGGATTTTGTCAAGAGCCAGTAGAGGAGACAAGATAGTGAACACTTTAATTTTATGGCAGGCTTTGACCAGTGAACATAAATCTACTCTTAGGGCAGACACATGTATTCGGAAGTGGTTTTCATCTTTCTGTTACAGGGCAACCCTAATATAAAATGGGTTCCCTTCACCGGGTCCTCCACCCCCGCGCTCAGAAGACTTAAAAAGTCCCGACTCCAGGTACACGTGGCAAAAGTTATTAACAGGTTTTATTTTATGAAAGAAGGGGAATAAAATAGTAATAACACCAAGAGAAAAAGAAAGGGATACAAATCCACAAATACCCTACCAGATCTAAGCAATGGCGCGTTGAGGGCTGGCTCCGAGTCGAATGAGATGGCTCCAAAGGAAGAGAGATGTCTCCCGAAGGAAGGGGTCTGGCTCCTCAGTAAGAGAGAGAGCCCAAGGCTCACCTCTGGTTTTATAGCCAGCCTGGCTGCTTAACTCCACCCTCAGGTCCCAGTGATCCACTCTTCGATAATCATCTTATCTGATTTGTGGTTCTGGAACACTGATGGTCTGGAGTGGGGGTTGGAGTCCACACACCCATAATCCATTTAGGACTACCTTTCCCCCTAACATTTCTATCCTGAAAAGTAATTCAAATTTACATGATTTCTGTTGACCTCTTACTGTTTGTTTCTTCACTACAGCTGTATTTCTAGATTTTTGTAAAACAACTATGGACAATAAAATTGATTTATTTCCTTCACAAAAAAGTGTGGGAGAGTCAAAGTTCCAAGTGATATCTACTCTGAATGCAAATATGTAAAACATGTAAATGATAGAAAAAGATTAGAAGTAATGCTCAAATTGTAATTACAGTGGAGTCAAGGTTAACGTTTAGTATTTTGTTTTGTAAAATAAAAGGAAAAAATTGATTTGCAAAAAGCATGAGAAATATGTCTTTCTTATTACTGTTTACAATAATTTTGACAAGTAGGAAATACATATATCTCTCACAGGGTCTGCCTTTCATGTTCAATAGACTGTATGTTTCCTTATGCTCTTCCTTTTCTTTCAACAGATTTCCAACAAGCGCTCTATGAGTTATCATACCATGTCATTAAAGGAAATCTAAAACACGAACAGGCATCTAGTGTTCTTAATGATATTAGTGTAAGTATCCATATGTATTTTCTTAATTTAATAATTGTTGTGTATCTTGTTTTGCCTTTCATACAAAGATCATCAAAGTGTATAATCTGCGTTTTTTATTTTTATTTTATTTTTTTAAAGATTTATTTATTTATGCATACAAGCATAATATGGGGTACAGGCCAGAGGTGTGGGGTGGTGGTGGTGAGAGGATTCACCACAGAGAGCAGGGAGCACAACAGGCAGATCAACAGAAGTACACTGCTGAGGGGAGCAGTGGGCACAGCAGGAGAGGTCTGCCTTGCCATGTGGGTCCCCCTCCCTGGCTGGCAGCAGGGATCGAACTCATGCTGCAGTGGCTGTAGCTTGCTTCATAGTGCGTTGCTTAACCCACTGTGCCACCAGGGAGGCCCAATCTGCGTTTTTTAAATTCAGAATATAGTGAACGTTTCAAGGTAATTCATTGCTGTAAGACAAAACTTTTAATGTTTTTACCTGTTGGTAAAGCAGAAAAGAGTAGGTAAGCTGGTGGACAAAAAAAAGCCTGCTTTGTAATTTAATCAAGGTATGTTTAATTTAAAATACTACTATAAAAATAATTTGGCTAGATTATTTTTCTTCAGTATAGTCCATCAAGACACTTTATTTTTGGTTATGTTTAGAAATTATATTTTAAAGATTTATTTGTCCATACAAGAACTGGGGTCTAAGTCAGAGGTGAGGGTGGTGAGAGGATTCACCAGAGGCAGTGGGGAGCAGAACAGGCAGATCTAGTGAAATACACTGCTGAGGGGAGCAGTGGGCGAGACAGGAGAGGTCTGTTGTACCATGTGGGTTTGCTACCTGGCTGGGGATCGAATTTGTGCTGCAGTGGCTGGCAATAGCTTAATAGCTGAGACTTTAACTCCAGTGCCACAGGGAGACCCAGAAATTAGATATATTTTGGAAATTGAGGATTAAGTTATTTTAAATTGAGGTTGCATACTCTAACATTCATTTGATGCAATTTTCATGTGTTTACTGTTTGTTTTAGAAAATATTAACTGGACTTTTCTCCTAACCTTTTAGTGGTTATTATTTTGACTCATTTATTACAGAATTTAAGTGAGATTCAGGCCAAATTTTTACATGGTTGTTTGCTATTTGAATTGAAAGATGAGTGCTCATTTGTAAGGGTATTTATTGTAAACTTATAGTTTTAAAAATTGATGTACTGTTATTATTACATTGGTTTTTTTAAAAAGATTTATTTATTTATGCATACAAGCACTGGGGTACAGGCCAGAGGTGTGGGGTGGGAGGGGTGAGAGGATTCACCACAGACAGAGCAGGGAGCAGAACAGGCAGATCAACGGAAGCACACTGCTGAGGGGAGCAGCAGGCACAGCAGGAGAGGTCTGCCACGCCACGTGGGTCCCCTCCCTGGCCGGCAGCAGGGATCGAACTCGTGCTGCAGTGGCTGTGGTTTGCTTCACAGTGTGTTGCATAACTCACTGCGCCACCAGGGAGGCCCTGGTTTTTAAGTTGTATAAAATCATCTGCCAACTTGAGAACACTTTCCATAGTAAGTATTGCTGAGGTGGGACCCGGGGCTTCTTGATATTAGTATGAATTTCCCCTATGCTGTGTTCCCCTGTACAAAAGCTGTGTTAAGCTTTTGTAGCCTTGTTCTGTTAGGGTAGGTAATCTTTGTATGAATTTTGTGCTTTCCTGAGGATAGTCTTAAGGAACTTCTGTATTTAGTTGTGAATTTATCCCTAGACTGTCTCTGATAGTAGCAGCATTAGTGCATATCAGAGTAGTTTGTCTCTTAAACAATTAATATATTCCATGGTGGAAAACTCTTTGTCTTGTTCTATTGTTATCTTAGGTAGCTTGAGGACCTGTATTCAAGTAGACTTAGCCAGAATTCATAGTCCTTAAGAAACTGAAGTCTGGTTTTTATTCTGTAAAAATTGTACATCAGTGTAGGTTTTAGTTTTTATGGAATGTGATTCTAATATTTTTCCTATTTTATTGGTAGTGAATAGTCCAAATGGACTTTATGTGTATATATTTGGTTCTTTCTTAG
Source organism: Galemys pyrenaicus (assembly GCA_019455555.1). Taxonomy (NCBI): domain Eukaryota; kingdom Metazoa; phylum Chordata; class Mammalia; order Eulipotyphla; family Talpidae; genus Galemys; species Galemys pyrenaicus. Next base: position 2,012,320 of record JAGFMF010011922.1, read on the forward strand.
CTTTTGCTTTCCTTTGAGTCCTTAATGATATTTATGTACACTTCTGCAACTGGATTGTCTTTGTCATGGTTTTCTCATAGTCCAGTATCTTAAAACCACAGGAGCAAATATTTTATGTCTCTTACAGCTCTGTTTTTCTTTAGAATATTTCTTAAGCCTCTGAAAATAAGCTCAATTTAGGTTTGCTATAGTGCCAATAAACCAATTGCAATAATTAAACTATGATTCTTACAAATGACTCTTAATACTGGACATGGAGGTTGAAGAAGTCAGGAATCAAATCTAGAATAATACTGAAGTTTATGTCCAGAAATGAGGGGAGGATTTTTGTTTCTCCAAAGGGTATAAACATCAGTACATAAATAAAAGAGAATTTTGGTTGTTATTTTCATCTTCAGAAAATCTTGAGATAGGGAACAATAGCTTATAATTGTTTTTATATTTTTTTAGATTTATGATCTTCCATTACTACTTTGATTTTTGCATAGATCAGTATTGACTCAGGCAGAGCACAGCATTTAAAGTTTTGGATGAAAAATGTACCATCTTAAAGTCTTACTTTAGGTAGGTGTGAGGTACCTCAAATTCCAGTGGTTTCTAACATGAGATGTTATTTGGGAAAATGTTATTTGTGTTCTTTAATATTTCCTAGGCACTTGTTCAGGTTTTCTTTAATTTTTATGATAGACATTTAAACTTTTTTTTTAAACCGTTGTCTTCCTCTTTTATTTATATTATAGAATTTGAAGAATTTTACTACTTGCCAACATTGTGGTGTTGGGATTTTGTTAGTTTTTAAATTTTACTAACAAGTATTATTCTGAAACCATAATACTTATTGGTGTGCTATTCTAGTATTTACTATGAATCATTTTATTTTTAAAATTAGGAGTTTCGTGAGGATATGCCTTCCATCCTTGCTGATGTATTCTGCATATTAGGTAAGTATTAAAACTTTTATTTTACCTATAGAAAGTGCGGTTTGGTAAATGTACTGTGTTAAATATTTTTTTCTTTTAATCTAAGGGTTTTACAAATTATAAATGTTTCAACAAATCTAGAATATACTGTACTTTATAGAGAATGTACTATATTAAGTCAAATATAAGTATAATCACTCAAAAACTGTAAATATAAGAGATTTTCCCCCCAGAATGTGTCTATATAAATTTGAGCAAAATCAAGTAATTTAAAGTAAAAAAGTCAAGTTTTCTGTAGTGTGAATAATTTAGATTTTTGTGACTACATAATCTTAATGCAGGTTACCAATGAATGTCATAATCTCATACTTAAGGCACTTATTATTTGCTACTGTACTTTTGATTCTTGATAAGTGTAAAAAGAAAAAGAAGCAGAGTTATCAAAAGTACCTTTGTTTTGAGGATGAAAAACTTTAGAAATAGCAGTTTCTTCATTTGTTCAGAATAAACAAGAATTCATGCAAGGTTAACAAAATGATTATTTCTTTGACTTAGAACAAATGTCAGTATCGTTCTTAGGTAGGATTCTTGGATTTAAAAAATAATAAATGAAACACATTTATTTCTCTACTATTAGATCTCTAAAATAACTAAGCATAATAACTAAAATAACTGAGCATAGTTTTCTCTATCAGTCTTATGTTTTCTATACCTTTGCTCTAATAGAAAAATTACCAAACTTTATAGTATTTGTTTTAAGAAAATAACATTTACTTTAAAATAAGACATCCTGTGAGGGTTTGTGAAGTTGGAATGAGTTATTTTAGCTCATTAATCTTAATTCCTAGAATTAGATTACCTAAATGGAAATAGTTTACTTAAATGTCTTACTGAGAGTCTGTAATTTGATCTCAGCAAATGTAAATGCTTGGTGTTTGATCCTTCAAACTTAAGATTTCGTAATAGCAGTAATGTTGGGGACAAGTCAGTATAAACGTGGATTGTGAGTGATAGATGAAAAGAGCAGGCCAGTGATGGGGTGACATATGTCCTAGTTCTATTTTGTTTTCCCTGGCATCATCAATGCCTTTTAAATAGATTTTAGAACTGTCCTAACTTGGATGATAAAGTATTTATTCATGTTATCTATTGGTTTGGTTTACTTCTGACAACAACAAAAAACCTTTTAAGCTTAATTTTTAAAGCAGCGACTTAAGATATTGTAATATCTTACAGGTAAATATGAAAAGAATTTCCGTTAAATTTTTTTCTTTACTGTAAATTTGTAAGACTGGAAGACTGATTTATAAGTAACATTTTATAGAAGTTACTGTTACTTGATAGTGTCAGAAGTATATTTTATGTCTTTCTTTGGGTAATCAATTACTAGCTTATTAGTAAGTTGTACTAATTTATTTTCTTTATTGACTTGTTCACATATTTTCCCTTCATAGTTATTTAGTAATTTGAATTATTGTTACAAGTCGTTGCTTTTTACTAGTAACATGAATTCATAAAGATTAAGTTTGGTTGCTCTTGGGGAATTTCTTTTAGCCTATCGAGTCCATTTTTACAAGCAAGATTAGGACGGCAAACTTGGAAAGAGAATTTCCACACCTGCCCCCTCACTCACCCACCCCCACCCTTGGCAGAAAAAAAAATGATCTAAGGGTGATCCCAGACCAAGGTAGGGGAATAGGAGTAAGAATGTGAGCTATCTCTAATGATTACAATGATAATAATAATGATGCTAATAGTAATCATAATGTAGGTGCCTCTTTGGAGCACCTTTTATGTTATGGGCATTGGTATTTAGCTTTTAATTTCATTTTAATTCTCACAGCTTCTGTAAGGGGGTATATAGGTCAGAAAGTTGAAATTCAAAGAAGTGATTTTTTTTTCCAGGCCACACAGCCAGAAAGGCAGGGTTTTGTTTGCCTTTCTAATGTTTTAAAACTTGTAAGAGAAATCAGTACTGTACTTTCCTGGTTAAGATAACTTTCTTTAAAAGATTAATTATGTAAGGGTGAGGGGACTGGAGAGCTATATTAACCTGAAAGGTAGGGGATTGTCTGATGTAATTTGATGTGCTGATGGGCTGTCTGAGCTGGATTAGGTGGTTGATGATACTGGGGCCTAGAGTTGGAAATGACTGAGGGCTTTTTAGTAAGTCAGTCATAGGGGAAGTTAAACAGTTTATTAGGTACTGATTCAGGGTTGAAAAATCAGGGACAATGAATGACTTTATTAGAATGGTTTCATAAGTTAGGACAAAAAGAATAAAGAAAATAGGAAGGGCATAGTTGGGATAATTGAAGTCCATATTTGATTAGATAATATAGCTGAGAAATTTACTGAGGTCCTATGAACCATTTCCTAATGTGGTCAGGATCCAGAGAATGGTATCTTAATTAAGTTGGAAGGTTAAGAGAAGCATATATTTGGTTTGAAGAGGGTGAACTTTCTGTCCAGGTGCTTCAATCTTAGGGACTCTGGGTGTAGGTCTTAGGGACTTTAGGGCCTTAGAGGATAGATGTTTATTAAAAGCCCATCTTAGTCCCAACCAGTCAAGATCAGTATCCTTAGAGTTCTAGGCTGAGGAGGGACCATAAGACCAGATAATGGGGAGATATCTAGGAGTTCCTAAAGGGACTTATTGGGAAAATGTACTGCAATTTACATTGTATGAATTGCACCCTAAAAATGTTTCAATACCCTTGAGCTGACTTTGTGCTTAGCTACAGTGGCCAGGATATTGGGGAATGGTACTGTTCAAGAAGGGAAAGAGGAGAACCAGAAAAATGTGGATATATTTGATGCTAAATCCCTTTCTGTATCAGTGATGGTAATAGAAAGTAAACTAGAGGAAAGTAGTGGTGGGATGTCTGCTTGGGAAGAATCCTAGAACCCTTAGAGCATAATTACATTACTGAAATTGGTGTCTTATCCTATAGCACATTCTGAATTATTAGTTGACTTTAAAAATGGGATAATGATATATGATCAGTTAAACTAATAATCCTGAGATCAACTTTGTAATCCTGAAAATACTGGCTGAAATTTTTGAAGCTTGGTGTTCAAAGATACAGTTTTATTTTTTCCATACTTCAGAGGTTTGTTTGACAAATTTTCTGAATAATTTACTGAAACTTAAGGAAGTTTCAGTTTTTAAAATATGTAAGTAGGAAGAAAACAATGATCTTTAATAAATTTGCTGATTAGAATTGTATTTCAAACTAGGGTGTTAAAAATATCTTCTAATACTATCTACTTCCATTGAGTTGGTGGGCAGGTAGCTTGGTTAGAACATGGTATATTGTACCAAGGTGGTCATGGTCAAGATTTTAATCTTTATGAATAATAGGATCTTGGGGGTGGGCGGAGGGAGGGGAGGCCAAAGACGGTGATGAGGGCATAAAGAGCACAAGGGACAGATGTGAAGATGCACGGATGAAATGGTGGTGGGAACCCCCTGGGAACTACAAACTATGTCAAATACAATTAAATCTAATAAAACAAAACAAAAAAAATGAATAATAGGATCTTTAGAGTTAGAAGAGATTAATGTTGTCATCACTTAAGAAGGAATCTCTGAAGCATCTCTGACATGTGGTCATTTAAACTTTGCTTGATTATTTTTGTTTTTCAAAACAGTATTTTTTGAAGTTTTATTGCTTCAAGTGATATAATACTTGGCTATTGTGTAATTGTATAATTGACTTACTATTTTATGGATATGTCATTTGTTCACAGGTTAGTCTAATATCAGGAGAAGTTAATTCTAGGCATTCACATACATATGGAAGTTAGCTCATGCTTCCATAGTTTAAAATTTTTTCCAATTTCAGAATTACATTTTAAAATTAGATAGTTTTAAAGAAAATAAGTATATTATTATATAAAGGGAGTCTAGAAAAAGCAGTCAAATTTTCATCTTTTTGTTTTTCATTATAGACATTGAAACAAATTGTTTAGAAGAAAAAAGCAAGAGAGACTATTTTACACAATTGGTATTAGCATGTTTGGTAAGTTTTAAAAAATACATTCCCTTTCTAAATTTTGCATTGAACAGTTGTAATCTCAGTTATTCATGCTAATGGAGGACAGTGGCTTTCAGTTGACTGTTCATTATCAGGTGAGATTTATTTTTAATATGAAATCCTTTGTAAAATTAGAGTTGTTGATTATGAAATAGTTGTCTTTATATCGCTTAAACTACATGCACCCTTACATGTGTACTTATATAAGTGTATAAGCACTATAAACAGTTAAAATGTATCTGTATATAAAACCTTTGGTGATATTCCTAATTGCTAAGTGCCTAACTAAGAGAAAGGTAAGTATCTATCAAGTGAGTAGGAATGATGTGGACAACATTTTAAACTGAAAAAAATTTTACAAGCCCTTTACTAGGCAAGAAGAAAAATTATGGAGGTAGTTTAAAAATAATTTTTAAAACTTTTCATAATCATTGTATAGTAAGTCATTTTATGTTCATAAATTAGAATAGAAACAAGGAGGAATGCCATTACTCAGACCTTTGCTGTAATAGGATTTGACTTAAATAGTAAAAACCAAAGAAGGGTGAATTGCTATATTAAAGGAAATTCAGTTCACAGACTCAATTTTAATCTATATATGAATTTCATATGTAGTTTTTATGTATGTTTTTATATTTAAAGGTTCATTATTCATACAAGAATGTGTACAGGTGTACAGGTCAGAGGTGCGGGTGGGGTTGAGATGATTCATCAGAGAGAGAGTGGGGAACAGAATAGGCAGATTGAAATACACCATTGAGGGGAGCAGTGGGAGAGACAGGAGAGGTCTGCTGCGCCATATGAGTCGCCTACCAGTCCAGGCCAGTGGCTGTGGATCGCTTCACGGTGCTGCAACTTAACCCCTTGTGCCACCAGGGAGGCCCCTTTAGTGAGTTTTTAAGAAAGAGCTACAGTTTCAGTTTTCAGTATTTGGAGTTATCATTTTTGTTAAGTTGAGGTTTCAAGCCTTTTTTATAAAGTTGTTAATATGTATAGTATGTGATTTTAATATTCTTAATTGGGAAAATTATTTTGAATATATTCAAATTGAGATGAGGTTATGGATGCATAGTTGGAATGCTAAGGAATAAATGACATTTAATATTTTTTAATACAGTATTTAGTTTCAGACACAGTTCTAAAGGAACGCCTGGATCCAGAAACATTGGAATCATTAGGACTCATCAAACAATCACAGCAATTCAATCAAAAGTCAGTTAAAATCAAGACAAAACTCTTGTAAGTACATATATCTTTATGTTGCATATAAAATATCTGAGTATGTTTTTAGTTTTCAGTTTGAATTTTAGACGTTTCTAAAGTCAGTTTGAAAACTTTTTGTTAATGTTAGCATGTATCCTATAAGTTTCCTTCTGAAAATAGCCCAAGGTCATTGAGTCAGTACAGAACTTTACCTGTGGTAAAATCAATGTTAATTTTTCCACAATAGAAGTCAAAATAACATTCACTGCTTTTATTATTACCAATGAAATAACATAATCTGGTATAATTTTTAGTCAATGATGAAAATGGTATTTTATTTTTCCTTGGCATTGGCAATATACTTCCTTCCTTACTTGGTTTTCCCTGTATAGTTAACATTAGGGTGTCTCTTATGAATCACTGTTGATGTCTATCCTGATAGATAGTTAATTTTCAGGACGTGTTCTTATGATTGTTGTGTATAAGATATAAGAAACTTTAATGAGAATAATACATTATTTTTATGCAAACCTGTTGAAATTAGTATTATCCTCTTTATAATATTTATCTAATTTCAGTTATAAACAGCAAAAATTCAATTTGTTAAGAGAAGAGAATGAAGGTTATGCCAAGCTGATTGCTGAATTGGGGCAAGACTTATCTGGAAACATTACTAGTGATTTAATCTTAGAAAATATCAAGTCTTTAATAGGTAAGCTATGTTTACGTAGTATATGTTATTAAAATTAGTTTTTTCAACTGTTGATAAATATCCATAAAGATAAATTGAGTGTGTTAACAAAAGGTTTTGGTTTTTAGTTAAGAAATGATACAGGTGTCAAGTTTATATTCTTAAGATTTTATCAATAATAAAATTTGAATGACATTCATAAGAAACCTTTTTGTCAGTGTTAGCTGTATTTGGTATTAGTTTCTGTATTCTCTAGTATTACTATCTTTAAGTACTTTTGAATAATTTCATAGAGGCCAGAAAATTAGTAAGCAAATATTATACTTTCATAAAATTCTTCAGTGAATCTTAAAACTTGGAAATGTTAACTTTTGAATTTGATTTTAAAAATACCTTATAAAGGTAAGTGCAGCATATGTTGTAAAATTGTAGGAAAAGATAGGAAAGTATTATTCCCTCTACCTTTAAAATAGAGTTTTTAAAGTAATAGATGTGTTAGTAAGATTGGAAGATTCCTTTATGTATGTGTATGTCATTGATGCATATGTCATTATGATGTATACATCATGACGTATACATTAAATACATTATAAGCTTGTCAGTTAAGCCTCAATAAAGTTGGAGGGGGGACACCAAATATCCAAAATATTTGTCTTACAGTGATACACAATTGAAAGTCTTCTTGTCATTTCATGTACACAGCCAAATATTTCCTTTTCCTTACTTGTTTTTAAAATACCCTATTTGAAATATCCTCATGCCTAAATTGCTAATATAAATAATACTTTAAAGATTAAGTTATACAGTTTTTCTTTAGAATTATCATTTGCTGTGATATGTGTCGGAAGAATTTATTGAAAGTGTCTTATGTCTCCTGAAACAAATATTTCATACAAATCTTGGTAAGATAAAACAAAAAGTGCATTTTGATATTTCTGCATATTTGCAAAGAACTCCTTTCCTTTTACTGTAAAAATAATGCAGTCAATGTTTGGCCTAGAGAGCAAGCATAAGGAAATACCCTTAATAGATTATGCTAAGTGAAATAAGCCAGAAGGAAAAAGGTAATACTGGATGGTGTCACTACAGAGAAACCAAAGAGGGTCAGACAAAGTTTAAAATCAACCCTTGAAAACTTAGCAAATCCCTAAGAAATTTTAGGAATCATTTTCTAAATCCTTGGTTTGGTTACTGGTTCCATCTTATGTGGCAGAAGTCATTCTTACTGATTGGACTAACTTATTCCTGAGACATTTAATAGAAAATTTGTAAGCCCAGTTTTTCTTTTGTGAAAGATTGATACCTGTTAGAAATAAAAGTACACATCTCCTAGATTGCTGCCTTAAATTGCATCTGGAAGCAAATTGATAGTTAATTGGCAGTTCAGATCATTTGGTAGAATAGCTTTGATGGAGTGTACTCTTAAATATAACATTGTCAGTGATTCATATTTTAGCACATTGAAAATAGAAACTTGAAAACAATGTGAATAAAACAAAACATTTTCATATGACATGTTGCTGTTCTAGTGTTTATTCATAAATTTTGTTTATGTAACTGAATGGGAATTTATAAACCAGCTAGTTTTTCAGTTATGTTCGAGGTCGCTTTCTGTCCTGATAGACCAGAGTATTACTCATTTTTACTTATTGAACTTTTACATTTAGTAAATGTAGGAGCCCCTTATAAGGTTGGAGAGTTTGCTAAATCTTAACTTCCATGATCTATTGTCAGGTTTATCAGCATTCCAAATACTTATGCATAAAACATTTAAAGAAAACCATTTAGTTGCCTAAGTTGTAAAAATGTGTTTGGTTTTCATGTTTTGCTAAGAATTAAAAAATGTGGATTTCTTTCACAAGCCAAATAATCAAGAACTGATGAACCAGTGTGGCAACGAAGACATTTTACTTGAATTAGTGTGTCCCAGGCTTCCACTCCATTCTATTCACTAATTCACTTTGTAATCTTGTACCAGTCATATATCTATAAAATTTGTGGAGTGGACTTAATGATGTTGACAATTATGTAGTTTTCCCTCTGGGACAGGGAAAGGAAACTTGTAAAAGAAGTCATTTTTGATACATTTTTATCTTTCGAAATGAGTTGTCCCTAAAAGTTAATGACTTTACTAGAAATGATGTGTAATTAGTTTTGAATCATATATATCTCATCTGTTTCAGGATGTTTTAATCTGGATCCCAATAGAGTTTTGGATGTCATTTTGGAAGTGTTTGAATGCAGGCCAGAACATGATGACTTCTTCATATCTTTATTAGAATCTTACATGAGTATGTGTGAACCGCAAACACTGTGTCATATTCTGGGGTTCAAATTCAAGTTTTATCAGGTAAAAAAAACATGTCTAGGTATATGTGGTGTGTATATATATTTGTAGGTTAATTTAGTGATTTTATATGTACAATTTAATTTGTAAATGATTCGCTTCAGCTCAACCATTCTAGTAGAGAAGATAAATGGATAGTTAACAGTGTCATGATAAATATTAATACTAGTACTGTGAATAATATGTGCAAGTGTACAGGAAAGCATAATAAACTTTTACCTTGGAAGAGATGTAATCAGGGAACACTTTATAGATACCTTTTTTTAACCTGGTCTTGAAGAATGAGTAGGAGTTTGTTGAGCATTTTCTGTGAAGAAGTATTAACTAATATGAAGGAATGGTGACATGAATGTACATAACAGTTTGAAGAAATGGTACATAGTTTGATGTGACTGGATTGTAATATGTGGTGAAGAGGAGGGACAGGAAAAGAAGTTGGAAAGATAGGCATGCTTTAGATTGTCAAAGATTTTGAATGTTGTGTTGAGATAGAATTTTGCTGTAAAGTGGCCTATGGAATCTTTTTATGGATGTGAGTAAGTTCTTGAGGCATATCTTAATCATGTTTGCTCAAACCACTACATTGTCTAGCTGATCTATACTCTGATTGTCTTTCAGTCTATCTTTCATACTATTACAACTGTTACATTGTAAAAGAGCTCTAATTGATGTGCTAACCAAAAGCCTGTAAGGTGAAACTCAGACTTCTACACATGGCAGAAAAGGCTCTTCACAATTTGGTGCCATTATTTCTTTCTAGCCTCTTCTTTATTGCGTTTCCCCTCAAGTCTAATACAATCATTTTAAATTACTAGTCATTTTCAGAACTTAGGCATACTGACATTGCTAGATAAAGATCTTTGTTTATGCATTTCTTTTTTTTTTAAAGAAATAATTTTTTTTTAATTTATTTATGCATACAAGCACTGGGGTACAGGCCAGAGGTGTGGGGGGGTGAGAGGATTCACCACAGAGAACAGGGAGCAGAACAGGCAGATCTACTGAAACACACTGCTGAGGGGAGCAGCGGGCACAGCAGGAGAGGTCTGCTGGGCCATGTGGGTCCCCTCCCTGGCCGGCAGCAGGGATCGAACTCGTGCTGTAGTGGCTGCGGTCTGCTTCATAGTGCGATGCTTAACCCACTGCGCCACCAGGGAGGCCCTGTTTATGCATTTCTTTAGACAGCTGTTCTTACTCAGTATGCTCATGTGTCATTTATTCATCTTGTCAATTCCTGCTTTTTAATGTCAAGTGATACTTGCTGTGTAAAGTCTTTCCTGACATACTGCCCATGCAGAATTAATCACGTCTTAATTTCTATTCTCATAAAACTCAACATATACACTTCTGGCACTGATCAGATTATATTAGAATAAACCATGTCTATCTCATTTGCCAGCTTATGAGTCATTGAGTACATGATCTGTGTTTCACTAATTTCTCTAGTTTACTGCTTTAATCTTTAGTAAATGCTTATTAATTGTAACTGAGTGATCTGTTTTAGAAAGATTTTTAAGTAATAAGACCTCAGTTATCCTTTTGATAAAATTTTGCTAGTTTGTCTACCTTTCTGAGATATTCAGGTAGTCAAATGCTCATTTATTGAGTGCTTATGATATGCTGTTCTGCTAGGTACTGGGGATACTCTGAAGAGTGTCCATTTCTGTCCTCTTGGAGCTCATGTTCAGAATAGTAGGATAATTTAGGATTTTCGAATGATGTTCCACCTACTTCCTTTTATTTATTTTCCATACTCTGGGATGCTCCAGAGACGGAAGAGAAATCAGATCATAACCTAAAAGCATATAGTTTTTGAGACCAAACAAGATATATGGCAGGGTTTTGGGCAAGAGAACTTCAACTTTGTTCAAAAGGTACTTAATAGCAGCTGTTCCTTGACTTGTCAGCAGCCTGGGAGTCCATATTTAGAACAGGGAAAGTGACGTTTGAGTATTTCATCACATTTTAAGATGCACCATGACTACTTTAGGTTTGAGAACATGAAGTCAACTTATTGAAGTAGCAGGGTGGTTGAAATTTAACATGGGCCTGATTTATTAGAATATAGGGACTGTAGGTTTTGAAGCCTGTTTGCAGTGGATAATGATGACCTACTGTGTAACTTCTAGTTGAATGTGGGCTTTAGAATTACATATCATTTTATATAAAATATTCCTCATAATGGTAATACTTTTTCAGCTGAACTAAAATATTCTGGGATGGGGGGGATTGACAATATTGGAATAACCCTTTTTAAAAGTAGATAGTATGCGTCTTATATAAGAAATAACTCAACCAGGAAAGATTGGCTCTATAAATAGCCTTTTATTGGGAAGAGTATAACCCTTATATTGCTCGTATAACACCATTCCCTTGTTTCTGTTGTCTGAACCATCTTGTTCTTGTAGTCATCCTGTGTATTGGTCCCTTGTCTTACTCTCCCCTTCTCTCTTTCCATCACTACCTGAAAATACTCACTTCCTGCCTATCCCATTCATATCTCCATCACTTGGGAATTCTTTTGTGTTTTCTTTTTTACAGCTAATGCTTATAGCCAAAACTAGTTATTCCTGCTATGATGTCTGTGAAGGTGATTTTTTTTTTGTATTATCAACCTTTTACCAGCTACCCTGGATATTTGACTTGGCAGGGTAGTAGGAAATGTAAGCAGTTTTAGAGCACATGATACTTTTGGAAAATTAGCTAGGCACATCTACTTGATTCTCCTTAGAGTTGCTACAATTAGGGCTTACAGAGAGTACTATGATCAGCACAAAGGACAGGAAGAAAAGGGGTACTAGAAATGATGAAGGTACCAGTAGACAAACTTGGCTGGAATTGTCTTGCCAAGGGAAAGAGGAAAGAAGGACATAGTGACTCTTATCCTATATCACAGCCTTTTGATTTCTAGATTAAAAACATAGTATTAATGGTGGTACCACTGTAGTTAGGCGATATTATAACCTATGTTTATTTAAGAAATAGTGATCAAGCTGGGTTTGTTCTGTTGACCTTTACCCCAGCGGTATGCCAGAAAATGATCAGAGATGGGACAAAAGAAAAAGTATAGAGTAGGATAAAGAATATTGGGAGTGCTGGAATGGTAGCTTGCAATTTTAAATAGTGGGAGACTAGACCTCATTGAAAAGGTGAGAGTGAAGTGAAGTCACAAGAATGTGAGGGTATAAACTGCAAATATCTGGGGAAGATCCTCCAGGCTAAGAGAATAGCCAATGTAAAGGCCTTATTGTGTGAGTATGCCTGATGTGTTGAATAGTAGAGAGACCAGTGTGACTGCTTCAGAGTGATTGAGTGGGAGAGGTCAGGAGAGGAGGTCAGACATGAGTGGGATCAGATCTTAGGCTAGTGAAAGGTTTTTGACTTTTGCGTGGGTGAAGCCAGTGGCAGATTTTGAGTAAGAATGATGTGATGTGACTTAATTTTTTTTCATTTTGTTTCCCTTTTACTTTTTAGAACATTTTCATATATATAGGGAGTGAATAGTGTAATGAATATCCATTGCCTCCATTGCCTAGATTTATTAACTTGTTGGTATGTAATTTTGAAGTCTTAATTTATTAGCAGATAATATGAATGTTTATTGTAAACTAAGTATGTTCGTTTGTACTTTTTTTTAAAAATTATTTATGCACACAAGACCTGAGGGTACAGGCCAGAGGTCTGGGTGGGGGGGTGAGAGGATTCACCACAGAAAGCGGGGAGCAGAACAGGCAGATCAACGGAAGTACACTGCTGAGGGGAGCAGTGGGCACAGCAGGAGAGGTCTGCCGTGCCATGTGGGTCCCCTCTCTGGCCGGCAGCAGGGATCGAACTCGTGCTGTAGTGGCTGCGGTTTGTTTTGTAGTGCTCTGCTTAACCCACTGCGCCACCAGGGAGGCCCAGTTTGTACTTTTTTGGGAAGATTTTATTTATGCATTTAGAGCTGGGGTATAGGCCAGAGGTGTGGGAGGTGAGAGGATTCACCAGAGACAGAGTGGGGAGCAGAACAGGTAGATGGACTGAAATACACTGCTGAGGGGAGCAGTAGGCGAGGCAGGAGAGGTCTGCCGTACCATGTGGGTCCTCTCCCGGGCCAGGGATCGAACTCACGCTGCTGTGCAGCAGATGCTTCACAGTGTGGCGCTCACCCTGTTGCGCCACCAGGGAGACCCAGTTTGTACTTTTTAAAAGGATGTTTTTCTAATAGCCATGATGCCAATTTCATATTTAAATAGATTGCTATCATATAATAAATCCAGACCATATCCATATTTCCCATGTTGTCCCCCAAAGCATTTTATAGCTGCTTTGCTTAAACAGTGATTCAGAGACCACACATTGTATTTGATTGTTAGAACTCTTCAGTCTCTTGATTTAGAGTAGTATTCCATACCCCTACTTTAATGGCATTGATGTTTTAAGGAAAAACCATTCCCATAGAAGATTTTGGATTTATCTCATTGCTTTTTCAGTTGTTCCCTGTATTTCTTATTATATGTGGAATTAGATCTAAAGACTTAACTAATTTTATCATGACTTCTACATTTTAGTTCACATTCTTTGGTGAAGAGGAGTTTGTCCCTTACCAATTTGGATTGTTTGATGACCCTAAAATACAGTTCTTAATAGAAAGGCAGGACAAGTGCTTATACTTTTCCTCTATTACCTTAGCTATCAGAGTAAGGAGTTTCTTTAATAGACATCTCTAATCATGGTGTGTGTATTAGCATGTGAAAGACTTTCCAGGTGCATTTTGACATGTTTTCAACAGATTAATGTGGTGGAGTTTGATGAGATTTTGAATGTCAAGCCAGTAGAACTTGCTGATGAATTGGATACAGAATGTGAGGGAGTAGAGCTAAGTGTTATTCTATTTTAAGGGGTCTGATCAGCTCAAAAGATGTTGTTACCATCAAATGAGATAGGGTAAATTTCCAGTGGAACATGGGATTGGAATGTTGGGGATAGGAATCAGGAATTCAGTTTTGGGCATGTTAAGTTTCAGATGTCTGTTACATATTCAAGTAGAGCTATTGAATTAAATAACTAGATGTGTGGATCTGGTCTTTAGAAGAATGGACTGGGCTAGAAGTAGAAATATGAATGTTAAAAAGCATATTTACAGTTGTGACAATAGATAAAATCACCAATGTTTGGATAGAGAGGGACAAGAGCAGAAAGGGCCAAACCTTCGATCACTATGTTAAGAGACCCGGAAAGAGAGGAGGAGCTAGCAAAGGAAGGTATAGAAGGAGCATGTATGGTAAAAGGAAAACAAATAGAAATGTAGCATCTTGGAGGCTCAATGGAATAAGTTATGATTAACTGTTAAATTTCTCTGATAGGTCATTTAAGATGATAACTAAACATTGATCACAATTTTTTTAAAGATTTATTTATTTATACACACAAGAGCTGGGGTACAAGCCAGAGTCGTGGGAGGTGAGAGGATTCACCAGCAGAGTGGAGAGCAGAACAGGCAGACTGACTGAAACACACTGCCGAGGGCAGCAGCGGGCGAGGCAGGAGAGGTCTGCTACGCCATGTGGGTCCCCTCC
>JAGFMF010011922.1:2027284-2044390 GCA_019455555.1 Galemys pyrenaicus
AAGTGAGCTCAAGATTTTTTTGGGGGGGGGGAAGATGTCAGAACATATTTGTATGTTAAAGGAAATGTAAGAAAGGGGGAAACTGGTGATAGTGGAGAGAAGAGAATTATTGGAGGTAGTATTGAGTAAGATAGAGAGAATAAAGTTTAGTACATAAGTGGATGGTTTGACTTCAGATCGGAACATGCAGAGTTCATCTATAATAATAGGTAGAAAGACAGCATGTGTTGGTACATTTATTGGTAGGTGGGTAGATGTGGTGATGAGAGTTTGTAGAAGTCCTATTGATTGTTTTAAAATTTTCACTGAGATAAGCAAGGTTGAGAGGACAAGAGAAAAAGAGGTACTGGAAGGTAGGTTAGAAGGTAGAAAATAGTTGTGTAGGAGAGTAAATAGAAAAGAGAAATAGGGTATGATTGTTCTGTAGCAGTAAGGACTCAATCAGGGGTAGACATGTGAATTTGACATTTTGAAAGGATTGAAGCTATGGGTAATATAAGAGTTTAGGATATGGTGTGAATGACTGAGATATGGCATATGAAAATCTCTAAAAGGTAATAACTAGAGCTAGAGAATGACAATAAATGAAGAGCTAAGGTCATTGCTAAATGAAGAGTGATGACCTAGAGCTCCGTAGATGGCAACAATAGGACATCATTAAAAATGGCAGAGTCAGGACACTCCAGTTCTCTCCCTCTCCATAAAAGCAGTTAATTAAGAGTATCAAAGAGTATCAGTCAACTTCCACAGAACTCTGGAATCTAGTCAGAAACTTAGAACAACCAAGGAACTACTGCTGCTGCTTTAGGGTAGGAGAGCACTGCAACTTCTATATTACCTACTGATTTGTCACACCCATTTTGATTGTGATTATGAAGATAGACGCTAGCACTCCCAAGTGCAGATTGCTAATGCTAGAGGATGCAAAGAATTGCTTTCAGAGAGTTGTGGGTTTCCATCTGTCTGCCCCCTAAAGGACTGGTATGAGGGCCAATTTTTATTTTGCCTGCCTAAGGGTATCCCCCAAGCTGGGCTGGATTTTGCCAGAAGCACTTAAGGGCACAAATATTGGCTTTAGCAGCTTGTAGCAAGACATAGCATTTGGAGAAGCAGTGGAGAGCCTGAAAGATTGGAAAGGAAGACTATGGATAAGGAGATATGTGGGGTAATAAGGACTTTTTAAAAGCTCCCTCATATACCAGGGAATTGGGAAGGAGGTGGGGAGAAGCCATGCATGTGACCAGAACTGGATGTATGCTCAGAAAAGGGCAGAGAAGACCCTAAGATGTTTTTTTTTTTTGTCTGACTGGCCCTTGGGCTCTGTGCAACCTGGAAGTGAAGACTAAGGCAGAGTTGTAAATGACTCGACTAACACAGAGGTGCCCTAACAGAGCAATGTGCAGAGATTGGGAAGAAAACCTTTTTCATTTTTCTTTGTTTTCCCTTTTGGCTTCAGAATTTAAGAAAACTCAAAACAGACCACTGAGATAACTGAACACAAATTTCAGTAGCCACAAGACAAAGAATATAGATGTTACAAAGTGAGTTTAGTGAAATCACTAATCAAGCAAACAGCAATAACCCACAGTAAACTGCATTAACAAAACTCAGAGAGGGCAAAATCTGATGTAATATTAAAAATGTCCAGTTTTCAATAATAACAAGGTATGCAAAGATACAAAGTTTGGCTCATTCATAGCTTCTAAAATGAAATTAATAGACGCTATCCTGAGGAAGCCCAGGCAATGGACTTGAGATAAAGAATTTAAAATCAGTAATTCTAAGTATGCTTATAATCTATAGGAAACCACAGGCAAAGAACTAAGGGAAACCAGCAGTATACTGTCTTTCCAGACAGATGTAAGGTCAGTAGAGAAATGGAAGTTATAAAAAAGGAACCAAACAAATTCCAGAGGTAAATATGATAACTGAAATGAAAATTCATTAAGAGGGCACAGCAGCAGATTTGAGAAGATAAGAAACATTTAACCAGTTTCATAAGGCAATTGAAGTTGTTCAGTCTGAGGGACAAAGAATGAAAAGAATGAAGTAAAATGATCAGAGCTTAAGAAACCTACAGGATACCATCAATTATATTAATGTGGTAGTCCCAGAGGGAAAGGAGAGAAAGGGGGAGGAAAGCATATTTGAAAAAAAACTGGTTGAAAATTCCCGAAATTTGATGAAAGATGGATTTGTGAATCCAAGAAGCTTTGTTCCACCAAGCAGGACAAACCTACAGAGATCCATTATTGTCAAATTGTCAAATATTGTCTAAACAAAATATCTTGAAAGCATTAAAAGAGATGTGACCTATTATGTACAGAGATCTGGCATAAGATTAACAGCGGATTTCAGAAGGCAGTGGGGTAGCATATAGAAAGTGATGAAAGACTAAACTTGTTAAATAAAAATTCTACATGCAGCAAACTTATTCTTCAAAAAATAAGATTATGACATTTTCTGATAAACGAAAGCTGGAGGGAGTTCATTGCTAGTATACTTGTTTTACAAGAAGTACTAAAGGGGTATCCTGTGCACTGTAATGAAAGGACACTAGACAATAACTTGAAGCCATTTGAAGAACTACAGAACACTGGTAAAGGTAACTACGTAGATAAATATAAAAGCTAGTGTTACCGTATTTTTTGGTTTGTAACTCCTTTTTTCCTGTATGTTTATAAAAAGAAAGAATAAAACAATAATTATAAACCTGTTAATTGGCACAAGTGTGAAACAAATATATATATATATATTTTAAAGATTTATGCATACAAGCACGGGGGTACAGGCCAGAGGTACGGGGGTGAGAGAATCTACCAGACAGAGTGGGGGACAGCACAGGCACATCAACCCAAATACACTGCCAAGGGGAGCAGCGGGCGAGGCAGGAGAGGTCTGCTGCGCCATGTGGGTCCCCTCCCAGCCGGCGGCAGGGATCGAACTCGTGCTGCAGTGGCTGTGGTTTGCTTCATAGTGCATTGCTAAACCCACTGCGCCACCAGGGAGGGCCCTGAAACAAATATAAAAGGGAAGGATAGGCGTGTATAAATGCAGAGTCTGTATACTAATGAAACAAAGTGTTAATGTAGACTAGATTATTATAAATTTAAACTATTATGATACCTAAGGTAATCACTGAAAGACTTAGGAAATAAAAAAGGAAAGGAAAAGAGAATAAAAATGGTACACTACAAAAAAGTCAAACACAAAAAATGCAGTAATGGAGAAAATGAGTCACAAAAAATAATACAAGACATAGAAAACAAACAGCAAAATGACAGAAATTCTACTAGAAATTACTTTAAATACAAATGGAATAAGCTTTGTAATTAAAAAGCAGCCCTATACAGACATGATCCAACTATATGTTATTTATAAAAGTCAGAGATATAAATAATATTGAAAATGAGAGTATGGAAATAGATACCCCATGCAAAATGGTTTCTAGGGAGAGAATTGGGGTTGCTATTCTAATATTAGACAAAAGAGACTTTAAGGTAAAAGTTTATTTTGGTGAGTACATGTCAAAGTTTTATTTAATTTATTAATAGGGAAATCATCAGGATAACAAATATAGTTTAAAGAGGATATGGAAACAGGGATTTTATATAGCCAGAGAAAAAGGAATGATGAAATAAGGTTAAGTAAATATAAAACAGAAAATGCAGTTATTGTAGAATTGTCAACTATAAGGCAAAATTTTTGCACTAGACCACAAAAGGCACTCTGTTGATAAAAGGGTCGGTCCCTCATGAAGCTGTAACAGTCATAAACACATACGCAACAAACAGATCCTCAAGATATATGAAGTAAACATTGACAGAATTGAAGAGTGAACACTTCTATAGTAATTGTTGGACATTTCCATCTCCTACTCTCACTAATGGATAGGACAAATACATAAAAAAATCAATAAGAAAATAGAGCACTTGATCAACACCATATACCAATTAGACTTAACAAACAAACATAGAACACTCCACCCAACAATAGTAGATTGCACTCTTATCATGTGTACATGGAGCATTCTCCAGGATAAACCATATCTTAGATCATAAAATGAGTCCCAATAAATTTAAAACACTGAAACCTGACAAAATACCTTTGACCACAATGGGATAAAATTAGAACACAAGAATAGTGAGGGTTAGTGAGATAGGAGATTGAAAACTGGGGTGGTTTTTAGGGAGAACAGTCTGAAAACAACTATAAAAAGCAAAGATAGCTCATACCCTACTTAGGAGGTCTGGGAAAAATAGCCACCTTTTGACTGGGTTACAGTGTTAGCGATTTTCCTAGGCAGTTCTGTGGCTCTTCTTGAACATGAAAGTGAAGGGAACATTTAGAGAGGTGCAGGATCTGTAGGAGGTTTTGTTGAGAATGGATCGTGAATTGCAGAGCATTCTGTGTAAATGTTTCAAGAAGGTGGAAAGGTGGGATAGGGCAGGGTTTGTGTAGAGCAATATGAGGATCAGAGTATGGGGTTGACATTTGGCCCAGGAGTCAGGGGCTTCTTGTGGTGATTCATTTAAGCAGATGTAATGGGGGATAATGAGAACATACCCGGTGAATTCAAGACAGGCAATGAATTCTTTTGTGTGTTTTGAAACCCTGACCACCATATGTTTTTAATGAGAAAACATTTATAAACAAACATTTAAAATTTAAAGAATCTTAGTTAGGGGCCTCTCTGGTGGTCTAGGGGTTAAGTCTAAAATTGACTAACAGGGCCAAGTTCTAAGCTTCTAGGCCACTGCTGTGACCTGAGTTTGATCCCCAGCCAGGGAATTAACCCACATATGGCGCAGCTGACGTCTCCTGTCTTGTCCACTGCTCCCCTTAGCAGTGTATTTCTGCTCCCCACTCTGTCTCTGTTGAATTCTCTCAGCCCAGCACCTCTGGCCTACACCCCATTTCTCATATGCAAAACAAAATACAAAGAAAAACACAAAAACAAAACTGTTGGCTAACTTAAAAAATTCCTTGTCTTAAGAATTACGAAACAGTGAAAGAAAAATTCTGTGCCAGTTCTTTAATATATATATATATATTAGTTTGATTAGCTTGATATGTTATGTCATGCTAACCCATTTGTTGGGGGGAGTCTTTTTTTTTTGTTGTTTTTTGTTTAGAAGAACTTTATTGAGAAGGAAAGGAACAAAAACAAAGTGGGACTTCCAGGCCAGTGGGACCAGGCCAGGGAAGGACAAGGGAGCCCAATGGGGGGAGTCTTAAAAATATCTCATTTTCAGTGTTTAGTAGAAGTAGAACATAGTATATTGCTTTTTATTTGCTTCTGACCAGTTATCTTCACTTCATCCTTCCATTAATATACCCCTAAGCCTTTTAAAAATCAGGAAAAGTATTCTAAAATTGATAGCATTTAACATCCTTCTGTTTCTGTGTAGGATCCTCAGAGCTCCCTGGAATGGGCTATTCCCTATTTTAATATGTTGTTTTGTCCATGTATAATTTGTGTAGACACCTATTTTGAAGGGAAAGTAAGCCAACAAGTAAATATAGTACTTAGCATAAAACCTAAGAAATAATAGGGGAGAAAAATATAAAGCATACACAGATGGTCTGTACTTCCAAATTTGTCAGTCTTGTCTATCTGTATCTCTTCTGGAATTCCAGACTTAACAGTATACAATCTCACTTATTCTATTCAGTTTTCAGATTTTATTCAAATATTAGCATGCATTGTAAAATGTGTGTATATTCTTAAAGCTCCTCTCCTTATGTTCATAATTTGTTCCAGTGTCAAAAAGGAATATTGACATAGTTATCTTTGTCCTGAATTCTGATGATATACATATGATCAGGAAGAGCAAAGAGCCATGTTATTGACCTAAAGTTACTTGATCTAATTGTTCTTAATTATTGGTAGGTAAAGGCTATATTTTTAGGTTTTGTACTTTATGTAATAAAGTTTTTCTTTCGTTTTTCAAGGAACCAAATGGAGAGACTCCTTCATCTTTATACAGAGTTGCTGCAGTACTTCTGCAGTTTAATCTCATTGATTTAGATGATCTTTATGTACATGTAAGTCAAGTGGGTTGCTAAGAATATATGGTTGTGCATCCTGGGGAGGGGAAGAGAAGTAGATAGCCAGATAGCACTTCAAGGTTGGTCTTAGGGACTTAAATCCTGTTGTGTTTACTTTATAAATAATTACGTTATTTGATAAACTGCAGAAATCAACTACAATTTGACCACCTTTACAGAGTTCAAGGTTGAATATGAAGTTCAAGTTCTTAACTGTCATGAGACATGTTTCATGGGAAGAGAGGCCAAATTCTAACAAATGTGATTTTATTCTGTATTGTGCACAAATTATGGGAAATATGGGATTACCTAGATAATAGATCCTTCTCCCCAAAACATTAATTTTAGGGATTCAGAATGACTGAGGAACTCTTCATATATTTAAAAAATATTTTTATTGTATTTACTGGGGAATAATGACAGTATTGTGCTTTTACTGCTGGATCCAGAAGAGTATATATGTGATTGTGACTGATGGCTTCTAACTTAGCAACAGTTCAGCTTGTTTAAAAAAATTAACTTTGTAGTATAGGAATTCCTGTTATAGTAGATTGTGCATTAGGATATCAGTGAACTTAAACACAGCTGTCCAAAGCTAACATCATCTCCATTGCCTTTGAAATCACTTTCTTCCTTGCCTATCTTTATGTACTGTGGTTACAGAGTTGGATAAACCTTGATCTCTACCTTGGAAACAGCCATAGTCTAGCAAGGGAGAAAAATAATTTACATTATGTAAGAAATATTGTATTGGATATATTTATAAAATGCTGTGGGATCTCAAAGTAAACAGTGACTATCTGTCTTAGGGTAATTGGGAGATCCTTTTCAAACTAGTGATTTTGATAGATAAGTAGGTATTGGTCCAGTTTTATCTGGTGGGAAGCTTTGCAAGTAGAAATAACCGAGAGGTATGAAAAGGGCTTCATTATTCCTTATGGGAGCACTAGGCAGCTCAGGGTGGTTGTTGGCGCCTAGGATGGCATATAGGGGAGATGAAGATGGAGAAGTATGTTGGTGCTAAACTGTGAAGTATCTTAAGTGTCATAGTAAGGAATTTGGCATTTTTTTTCATTTTGGGAGTAGAGAACCATCCAGGATTTAAAGTGGAGAAGTGATGTACAAACTGAGAACATGGAAAATTGATCAGAAAAGGGAGAACTTGAAGACATAGGTATGAGTTTAGAGGCAAGTATAGACTGATAGGAACAATGGAAAATACAGAAATTATCATAAATTTATTACTGATATTTTTAACAGTAAATGCAAGTAGACTGAGTATCCTTGTTAGTATGACAAAATTTGCCATCCTAAAATAGATTTTTTGTTTATACTAGATTTCTAAAACCTAAGGACAAAGAAAGGTTGAAGGTAAAAGGGTGAGGAAAATAAACCAAGGAAATTATTATTAGGCCAGATAGACTTTTTGGTTAAAAAAAAAGTCACTTTATAATAATAAGATTGTTTTCATTAGGCAGATATGACAGTTATAACTTTGTATGTACATAATAATATCGTACAAAACTAGCAATTGAAAAAACTATGAGAAGATACTAGCAGTTCACCCATTATAGTGGGAGATTTAGAGATGGTAGCCTTGGGTAAAAATGGGGCCTATTGCAGGTACATAAGTAAGACAATAAAAATGAGTTTGATTGCTAGTAGAGAACATAAAGAAAAAGAGCATGAGAAAAAGTCTTGTTTACCTCTTTCTACCAATCCTTATTGACTTTTCTCCTGCTTCCCCTTCCCTAACTATCTAAATGACATCTATAATACATAGTTTAATATTTAAGATACTTGATCCTTTTTCATAAACTATATTACTTTCTCTTTCGTAATAAGCTAGAAATGTTTATGACCTAAGTCACTCAGAAATGAAAAGCAATATGTCGAACTGTTAATATTTTTTCTATTTGAGATTTTTCATTTAGAAGAATCATATTAACCCTTTATATAATTTAGTAGCTCACCTCTTCCAAGTTGGATCCCTATGCAACACTTTAATCTCAAGTTTGGCCTTTAAATGGAAATCTATAATATTTTTAATGGAACCCGGTACACGTTTTCTTAGATAAACTAATAAAGTCAATGGTAAGCATCACCGTTGTAGTAAAATATTGATTTAGGACCTCTAACAGAAGACCCAAACCTTTGAACTGCTATCTGATTTTAAAAGGCTTTAAAAATTCAGGTACTTACTCCTGTCAGACTTTAAAAAAAAACAACTTAGGGAAATTATGGTCATGAATAGGCTAGACTTCTTATAATTTTATAAATGATAATGTTTGCTTTGTAGATATATGAAAATAGTATTAGCTGTTTTATGAAACGTTAATGAACCATTTTTTAGCTTCTTCCAGCTGATAATTGCATTATGGATGAACATAAACGAGAAATTGTGGAAGCTAAGCAAATTGTTAGAAAACTTACAATGGTTGTGTTGTCTTCTGAAAAAATGGATGAGCGAGAAAAAGAAAAAGAAAAAGAAGAGGAGAAAGTAGAGAAGGTATATAGATTTATTCTAGTAAAATTAACATTGTCTTCTGGATTTAAAATTATGAAATTTAACTTGAATTGTTAGTCAACTTATAGAAACATAATTTTCTTAATTTTGATTGTGGTGAGATGTAGTGTTTGGAATAATAATTTGCAAAGGTGTTTTTGTTTTAATATGATTGGCACCTTCCCAGAGAGGTTGCCATGTTTTTTTAAACATAAATTTAAAAGTATATGCTAAATAATATGATAAATGTATTGATTGTATTTTTGTTTCACATATTAGTGTTCCTTAAGTCCTAAAGGAATCCTCAAAGATGAATGAATTCTAGTTCCCTGTGACCCAATAAAACACTAAGTAGAACTTAATTTCAAGCCTATAAACTGTCACATTATGTCTGTAAAATGTAAAAGTAGACCCTATTTTTTTTTTCAGTGGCTAAAAAATTTGATTGTACTTTCAGGAAAATACCATTACATTTCTTGATTTAGCTGTTGTGCATTTTTATGGTGTTTAGCAGAGTTCTTTTAAATGCAAAAAAAAATACCAAGATTTTTTGGTGTCTATATTTTGAGTATCTTTGCTGTAATTTTTCATATTTAGCCACCTGACAACCAAAAACTTGGTTTATTGGAAGCCTTGTTAAAGATCGGCGATTGGCAGCATGCACAGAACATTATGGATCAGATGCCTCCATACTATGCAGCCTCACATAAGCTAATAGCCCTTGCAATTTGTAAGCTCATTCACATAACTATTGAGCCTCTCTACCGAAGGTATGTTACTCTGTGTGTGTGTGTGTGTGTGTGTGTTTATTACTAATCATTGAGGTAGAAATAGTGTAGGACTACAACAAATATCTCTACATATTCTGTTTTCTCAAATAAAGCATATATTTTAATACGTTATATCAGAACATAAGAACTATCTTCAAGAGTATATCAGTCTGATAATGTTTTAATTAGTGAGTTCTTTCCTAACTTCTTAACCACTAGCTGTTGTACTGTAGAATGTGCTGTAGAATGTATACAGCTGTGTACTCTGAAAAGTAAAGTTAGACTTCTATGTTGGGTTTGCTCTATTGAGAGTGAAAATTACTTAGGAGCAATATTGGTTGCAGCTCTGGCTTCAGCCCTTCAGATCAGAGGTTGCCTCAAAAACCCCAGCCTGTGACTCATGCATAGCTGTTGGCTGCTGCCTTCAGTGCCACCTTGGCTGTGGACCATGAAGGCTTCATGCAGTCACCCCTGTGATTCCACAGTGGGACACTTGCTCGGCAGGAGAGAACTCTGGACTTGTCCTTTTTAGGGTAACACTGTCTTTAATTATGTTGCTCATGTTCCCTGCTACCATCCCTCATTCAGTCTAGGTAGTGGAATCTAGATAGAGAAATATTTATTGACTTGAATCAGTGTTGTTATATATCCCTATTTTTCTGTTTCATTTTCCAGTGTCTCAGAGCCATTCCTTGTTCCCCATTCCTATATCCAAATTCCTGATACTGGCCAAGTTTAAAGACACTTTTATATGATGAATGTTAAATGTTACTTGAAATCTGAATTTCTCTGATTTTCCTTTTTTTATGTGTTAATTTGTAACATTCTTCTTTGAGCTTTGTTTTTTTTTTTTTTTTTACAACTGAATATTATTTTTGTCTTTTTCTACTGGTTAAATTATCTGGAAAAATAAAGTTAGGCACAGTCAAAATAAGAAAGCAGATATGACCACGCAGATTTTTACTTAAGAATTTAAAATGTGGTATTGAAATGTGTGTGTATGAATTTTTCTTCTCTTTAGAGTTGGAGTTCCTAAAGGTGCTAAAGGCTCACCTGTTAACGCTTTGCAAAATAAGAGAGCACCGAAACAAGCAGAGAGCTTCGAAGATTTGAGGAGAGATGTCTTTAATATGTTCTGTTATCTTGGTCCTCACCTTTCTCATGATCCCATTTTATTTGCAAAAGTGGTGCGCATAGGCAAATCATTTATGAAGGAGGTTAGTAACATATTTTGGAATGAAAATGAATATATTTGTGTTACATTTATCTCTATAAGTAAAAAGAAAGTGAACCTAATTTAAGAAAAAAATATGCTGAGTAAAGTTGGGGAACCTTCCAGTTCCATCCATGTTCCTATGAATACATCTAGTTTTTCTTTTTTGAAGAACACATATAAATATATACATATATTACTGAAATTTAGCTAGATTTTTAATCAAGTCTCCCAAATAGGAAAATATGCTTTGGACAAGTGATTCCTTTTTGAATTCCCTTGTAATTAGTGCCTAACTCTGCTTTCTTTCTCCTTGTTTGCTTTTTCTTCTGTTCAGTTATATTCATGGCTGCAATTTTTAATGATTGCCATTTTTTTGTATCAAATCCCTTTGACCGCAGACTTTTGAGTATCCATACTTTTGTTTTTCCATTAAACTTTTTATTGATATAAAACATACATACACAAAAGTACACAAATCATAATTGAACAGCTTTACTTACTTTCCAAACTAAGCACAAATGTGACCACACTTTGATAAGAAATAGAACAGAACCAGCAAATCAGAATTTCCCCTGTACTCTCTTCTAGTCACTTATCAAGCTTTTTGTTTATTTTTAAGATCAGCTTTGAGGTATAGTTTACATAGCATGATGAGTTTTGACAAACATTGTATTATCCACTACCACAATCATGATCTAGAGTATTTTTATCACCCAGAATGTTCCCTCCTGCCCTTTGGTTGTCAACTCCCTCTCATCATTGATGGCTTCTGGCAACCACTGATTGACTTTCTGTCACTGTAGTTTTGCCTTTTCTAGAACTTCATATAAATGGAATTTTTTGGAATGTACTCTTTTTTTTTTGTCTAGTTTCTTGCACCTAATGCTTTTGAGATTCATCCAAGTTATTGCACATGACAGTAGTTCCTTTAGTGCTCAGTAATATTTCATTATGTGGACATAAGTGTTTATCCATTACCATTTAGTTGATAGACATTTGGGTTGTTTCTAGTTGGGGGCTATTACAGATAAATGTGCTGTGAGTATTCTTGTACAACTATTTTGGAAGAAGGCATATGTTTTTCTTTCCATAAGAATGGGATTACTGGGCCATATGGGTAAGTGTATGTTGAATGTTTTGCCAAACCCTTCCAAAGTATATGTACCATTCTGTATTGTTGGAAGCATTGTTATGACTCTCAGTTGCTCCATATCCTCAGTGACACTTGATATTGTCAATCTTTTGAATTTAATCACTCTCATAGGTGTGTGGTGATGCATGTTTTGCTTTTAACTTACTTTTCCCTAATGACTAGTGATGGTTGGACATCTTTTCATGTCTTTATCTGACTTTCGTAATTCACGTTGAAGTACCTAGTCCAACCTCTTGTCCATTTTTAAATAGGCTTCTCTTTAATTGTTGACTTATAAGTATTCTAGATACAAGACTGTTATCAGATATGTGATTTGTAAATTTCTTGTTAGTGTAATTTTCACTTTGTTATCTGTCTTTTGAAAAGCTGGAAAGTTTTAATTTTGTATTAATTACAATTTCGCAGTACTTCTCTTTCATATTTTGTTTCTTGTGTTCTTACAGCTCTTTACCTAATCCAATGTCTTGAAGCTGAAAAGAGTACCAAATTTCAGTTGTATACAAGAGAACCAAAGGAACATTTAGAAATTATTAAAACAAAAATTCAGTTTTCCTAGTGTTTAGTGATTGCATCTCCTTTTAATTTTTGAGAATAGTAACTGCATAGAAAACATAACAGCTATTGTATATTGATCCTTTCAATCCTGAGATATTTAACTTGGCTACTTAATTGGTAGTTTTTTTTAATGCTCCCAAATTTAAAGGCATTCTTTCCACAATGTAAAATATCTGCTAAGTAGTTTATTGCCATACATATAACTTATTATAAACATATATTTATATACAAAGAAAGTATAGTTATGTATCATCTTGATCCTTTTTTAATACAAAAGTAGTTTTTTAATTTTTTAGTGTGAGCATTTTTACGATTTTAAAATCAAGGTACTTATGGTGTATTATGCTTCATAATGTTTTAAAGTGTATTGTTGTGGTTCTCTGCATTTCTTTAAATTTAGAACTCTGTGGGTGTTCTGTAATTGGATACCTTTCTCCAGATTAGGGAAGTTTTTGGACATCATTTCCCATTTCCTCAAATAACTTTGCTGGCTCTCTCTTCTTTTGGGACCCCTGTAATACAAATATTATTCCTCTTGATGAAGGATGAGGTTCCTTAAGGTGCCATGATTTTTAAATTCTCTTTTCATTTTGCTGTTCTGTTTGGGTAAATGCTATTACTTTATCTTCCAGCTCAGTTATCTATTTTCCGCTTCATTCAGTCTGCTGTTGGAAACTTTATTGTATTTTTCAATTCTGTTGATATCTTTGTATTCTTTAGCTCTGTAACTTCCAGTTGGATCTTTATTAAATTTTCTCATTCATCTACTTTCCAAGTTTGGTGTGCATCTTTCTTACCATTACTTTGAACTCATCAGGTAGTGCGCTTATTATGTCTGCTTCTTTACAGTATTTTTCAGGGTTGTTGTCTTACTCTTTTGTTTGGAACTTGTTCCTCTGTCTCCATTTTTCCTGGTTCTTGCTTCTGTGTAGTAGTCAACTCTACTTCCTCTCCTAGTCTTGTGGGAATGGCCTTTGTACATGTGCTATCCCATCGAGTCAGGAGCATAGCTCCCCCTGGACACCTGAGCTAGGTGCTCCAGGAGCATCCTACATATGGGTTGCACAGTATGACATTGTGTGAGGCTGTTGGCCCGGTTCAGCTTTGGTGTATACAGTGGATGGGAATAGTCAAAGATCAGCTGTGGTGTGTTGGGTGGTCATTACTATGGGCCCATGCCATCTTTCGTGCATTGCTACTTGTGGAATAGATGAGCAGGGCTGCAGGCCTGTCCCAACCCACATGTATGCAGTTTGTGTTGTGTGATGATCATGTTGTATAGTAACATCACTGGGGTGGGTAAAACTCTTTGACGGGCTCTCCTATGTAGACTTGGGGAAGGTTTCTAAGATGGTACCTGTAGGTACTGGAATTAACAAGGTTGCATAAGTTGTCAGGCTGACTCCCACCAGTGTTTCCAACCTGGAGATCATTTTAAAAAATGCCCTACTTCTCAGACAGATGCTGTTAAGAATGGATTATGGGTTTTCTTTATTTATGATTCAGGTGTTAACATGCTGAGTTACTAGAAGTAGGGAGCAAGTCTGTGTGTGGACCCTTTAAGGGTATATTCTCAGATCCCTGGAGTTCTTAGCGTCTCCTCTGTGTTTTTCCTACCAGCCTTCCTTGCCAGGTCTCTGGGGCATGTCTGTACTGTGCAGCATGGAAAAGTTGGGGTGCCATAAAGGTACCACTCCCTAGAACCACCTCATCCAGACCCACTGTACTCTCCAAATCCAGAGTGCGGCATTTTCCTTGTCTGGAGCTTACCTTTGTCCTTCTTACCCATAATTGTGCTGTCTTTTATTTTTTTTAAATTTATTTATTTATGCATACAAGAGCTGGGGTACAGGCCAGAGGTGTGGGAGGTGAGAGGATTCACCAGAGATAGAGTGGGAGGCAGAACAGGCTGATCCACTGAAATACACTGCTGAGGGGAGCAGCCAGCGAGACAAGAGATGTCTGCTGTGCCATGTGGGTCCCCTCCCTGGCTGGGGATCGAACTCATGCTGCTGTGCCGCCCCGTATGCTTCACAGTGCTGTGCTCAACCCGCTGCGCCAACAGGGAGGCCCAAATTGTGCTGTCTTTTAATCCATTGTTGTAGCATCTCTGTCCAGTTTTCATGTCTCCTTCCTTGTACAGTATTCTATATGTAGTTGTAGATTTGTTCTGTGGGAGATGTGAGTTCTGGTTCCTGCCATTTTGAACTCATCTCTTATTTTGATCCTATAGTCTGAAAATGATGAGTCATGTTAATTAGTGCCTATACAGAGGAGGAAGAAGTTTTATTTTCATTGCTAAGGTTGTGGTAGAAAAGTGGATCTTTGCAATGCTTTGAGTTACAATTTTGTTAGCTTATAACAAATTATTTGTGTCTGTAGGTTTAAAAGACTTTTGTTGGCAAGCTAGGTATTTTACCAGGTTTTATAAGATTGTTTCTTTTTCTTTTAGAGATTTATTTATTTATACATACAAGAGCTGGGGTGCAGGCCAGAGTCCAGGGAGGTGAGAGGATTAACAAGAGACAGAGCAGGGAGCAGAACTGACAGACTGACTGAAACACACTGCTGAGGGCAGCAGCGGGCGAGGCAGGAGAAGTCTGCTGCTCCATGTGGGTCCCCTCCCTGGCCAGCAGCAGGGATCTAACTCGTGCTGCAGTGGCTGCAGTTTGCTTCATAGTGCGCTGCTTAACCCACTGCACCACCAGGGAGGCCCTATAAGATTGTTTCTAATGGGGGAATATGACCTTAATTTCAAATAATGTGTTTACAATTAACCTTCTTTAATAAATGCCTCATTTATAAGCATGGGGTTGCTTGACTATTTAATGTATTTCTTTAAAGAATTGCTTACATAGTTATACTAGATGTCATAAAACAATAGTCTTCTAACATAGTTATCTGTAATCTTATTTTCCATTGTGTGTAAGTGTATTTCTTAAATTAGATACCACTTTATAGGACTGTCTAGTATAGTGATTCTCAAACTTCAGCATGTATCAGAATCACCTGAAGTCTTAAAATATACAAATAGTTGGTTCCCATCTCAGTCTCTGTTTCAGTAGGTCTTGGGCAGAACCTGAGAATTTTGCACCTCTAACAAGTAACCAGGTAATACTGCTTCTACTCGTCCAAAGGCCAAACTTTGAATACTGTTGTTTCTAATCTAGTAACCAGTTTTGGTTTTTATTTTAGGGTTAAAGGAGGAGGGTGTAGAATATATCTGTGTAATAGTGAAATTGCATCATACCTGTGTTTCATGTCTGTGAATGAGTTTCTTCCACCGTAATTCTCAGTGTGTGCATAGAAATAAAGGTGAATTTGAAAAAAAGTTTTTCAGTTTGATTCAGTTTTGTGGTCTTTTAAACAGTGTCTCACCACATTCAGTGTGAGTATAGTTTTTAAACTAAAGTGTTTTCATGTGACTTTGCACTTAAATGTAAGCCAATCCCTTTCTCTTAGGGTCATACGAGTTCACATGTTATGTTCACTTATCGGTGATGTTTCTAGTGCTCAAAAGGAAAAATCATTTGTTTGGGCTTAACTGAAAGATAATGTGTCTGTATATTTTCGGGATGATTGAGGGACTTTTTAGGGTAATTGTGAGTATATATAATTTTATGAACTGACTTCAGAGCTTGACTTTGTCCACAGATTATTTAATACTGTATTTCTGGTCACGAAAGTAATTAAAGCATAAAATTTAATTTGATTGAAATTGATTGTTAGATTAGCAGGTTTCATAAGAATGAGCTGGTAGGTACTTAGTTATTTGACTTTAAGCTGATCCATTTGTTAAATCAGAGATGGGTGATAAAATTTGCCTTATCTAGTTCTGGGGTTGCAATGAGAATCAAATGAGATGTGTTTAAACATTGTTCAATTTCAGGAAGTTTTTAAAAAAAGGTTACACATCATAGTAAGTTTTCACTTTTTTTGGTAAATTCTTTCACTACACTAGCTTTTAATGATTTGTTTTGAAGTATTAATATACTTCATTTCTGTCTTGAAATAAATATGCCATTTTGAATTAAATAGCTTTATTTCTTTCAAGAACACATTTGATTTTCATGTAGGAATGTCTTTGGCTTCCTTATGTTTTAGTGATAATATGATGCTCTTTTCCCCTCTCATTGTTGAAATTTTTGTTATAAATTAGTAACATAAATAAGTCAAGGGAAAGTTTTATTGCTGGGATTTTGTGAGTGAACTACTCAAGGGCAGATATGGATGGAAACAAATTTTTTTAACAATATTTTAAAAAGAAATCTTTCATTGTAATTGTTATTGTCCAAATAGAGAGTGTTATGATTTGCTCCATTTATTAACAGGGTACCTGTGTACATTTGCTATTACAAGTCATACGTAAAGCAAATAAGGAACCTCCAGAGTTGGAGACCATGTTTACTCTAATGCACACTTGCTATTTACTGAGTTTAAGCAGGGAAGAAATGTTAGGATGTTTGCTTGTCACCTATAATAATTTGTTTGAAGCAAGGTCACCCTAGCTATTACTGGGTATCTTCATGTGGCAAGTCTAAGGTGTAGAATCATATTTAATGTAATAAATTATAGTTAGGATCTTAATTTTTCCATTTATGCTAAGACAGTTATATAAACATACAGATATTAAGTCTGTATTTAGGTAAAAGTAGACTATACAGGTGATATAATTTCTTAAAGTACCTTTTTATTTTTTTAAGATTTATTTATGCATACAAGCACTGGGGGACAGGCCAGAGGTGTGGGGGTGGTGAGAGGATTCACCACAGAGAGCGGGGAACAGAACAGGCAGATCAACGGAAGTACACTGCTGAGGGGAGCAGCGGGCGAGGCAGGAGAGGTCTGCTGCGCC
>JAGFMF010011922.1:2051717-2092436 GCA_019455555.1 Galemys pyrenaicus
AGGGAAACAAATAAGGATCAAGGAAAGGAATAAGAACAACAATAATAATAATAATAATAGAGACACAAAGACCAAAAATGAAAAGACAAGACAAATTACGGACCCTTGGTGGGAGGGGGGAGGGGAAGAGTTGAGGGAAGATGGGAGCACGAGGGTTGAGGTGATGGTGCACTGGTGATATGGTGATGGGGAATATATGGGGATTACAATTGATGTCAAATATATATAAATTAAAGGGAAAAATAGAATAAAAAATTGAGTAATTTCTAGCTTAATAGCAACAACTAATATTTATGGAAATATTACTGTGAGTGCCAGGCTCTAAACTAAGAACTTTACATGGATAATTTAGTAGTATACTCAATATTACTAAATCTCTTGAATCTCTTTTCCATATTCTATTGCCACCACCATAGGTTTTATCTGGAATATTATAGTACCATGTATTATTCTCTTCAAAATCCATTAGTGACTAAACATTTGGCCTTCAGGTTCTGTCTTAAATTTTATGGCATGGTGATATAAGAGACCCTTCATAATTAGTCTCTCCCTATTCCCAAGCTTATTTCCTGCCAATGTACACTTTCAGCTGTACTGAGTCCACTTATTTATGTTTCCTAGAACATGTTATGACCTCCTTAGATATTTTTTCCTTTGCAGATATTGTTTCTTTGTACAGGTATACCCTTACCTGCTTTTCCTCTCTATCTAGTGATGTTATCCTTGGAAGGTGGGCTCTGTTGTCACCTTCTCCATTGCCCAGCACAATTCATTGTTACTTATTTGTTATCACTGTTCTATTTTCGTGTAATGCTTTTGTACTACTTGGATATGTTGCTGGGATTGTTTTTCTTTATTATCTAATTTTTTAAAAGTTTATATATTTTAATGTTTTGTATTTTAGTAAGTTACAAATGTATATAGTAAAAAGTCTCACTCTGGCCCCCATCCATTCAGTTTTCCCAAAGGAGGTTGGAATACAGTGGAATATATAGTGGACTATAGAATATAGCACGGTTTAGTTTCTTTATCCTTCCAGATATGTTAATGTATACGCAAGTGAATATAGATATGCTATCCTCCCTCCCCCTATTTACTATTGATAGCACAGTAAAGTACTACTCTGTAATTTGCTCTTCGTTGAAGAATACAGAAAAATTTTAAATGATTTACATCTACCTACTCAGTTGGACTGAGCTAGAGTAGGAGGTATTCATCTTGTGTATTACTAGTGCTTAGCACTTTGCCTGCACAGTAAACAATGTGAATAATAGAACATTATTTATCACAGAATATATGCAGAGTTTTTAATGTACTTGGATTTTGTTATATTTGTAAGCTGTAACTATGGCATTAGAGTTGAACAATATAATTTTGTTATTGTTTGAACGTTTCATGTCGTGAATGGAATGTTAATTTTTTACTTGCTGAATTTCACAACTTTTGATTACTTGTTTAAAACATGACTTTTCTATAGGGCATTCAGTAATTTATTCTTCAAATAATTACTGATTGTGTTCCCTATGTCCATGGTAGCTTTGGGGAGGGGGGAAGACATAAGGATAAAAGTGTTCATTTTAGTTTTGTTTGTTTGCTTTACCCTCCAGGGTGATAGAGGTAGCAGGGAATGGGATTAAAAGTATATATAGAGAAGGGGTTAGATTTGGCAAGTAGGAGGAATACATGAAACAGTAGGGTGAGAAGTAAGGACAGTTGGTGGTAAGTTTCAGGGTGGGGTGGAGTATAGCCAAAGTTCTGAAATGGATAGATTTTCTTTTCTGTGAAAAAAGAAAAGAAAAACAAAACTGGGCCATAGAGAATGGGATAGGGAAACAGTTAAAATAATTTTGATTGATGAGTCAGTTTTGTCATAAGAAGGTTCTTAAGAAAACTTAAGAAGTTTGTCACTTCCAGAAAGTTTATATTCCTTGAACTATTAACTGAATTCATTATTTGCATCATTTTATTTTCATTCTAGAAAGCTTTCTGGAACATGTAAACTTTTCAAGTTTCAGGCCTACATTTATTATCTAATAATCTCAGTTATTTTTAACAATTATATATTTATAATTATAATAAGTATAACAAAACAAATGTTATATATGAACAATTTAATAACTGTTTTGAACTATAAGCTCTTCACATTAAATTTTCAGAATGCTATTAAAAGAATACTGAGTAGAGAAAGAATTAAAGATGATTGCAAGGAGTAGAATTGACCTCAAAAATTGTTAACTTTGACTGTGAAAACCAGAGTACCTCTATATAGAGAAGTGCAGCAATAGCTATTACTTTGTAGGATCACTGAGACAGATGGCATGAGTCATTTGTTTTGTTATACCTAATTTGATTTCTCAATCCCTAAATTGAATAATGAGCCCTTCTAATTCTAAAATTATTATGATTCCTTATAAGAAGATTTTTATGTACTTGTAGAGTACACTAAGAGTTTTAATGCTTATTAGATATTATGAATGTTAAGCACTCACACAAAAACTTAGTATCTTCTAGGAGAATGCCTAACCAAAATAAACCAAGTTCTACAATAAAGTATGTGATGTATGTGATGGTTTACGTAGGCCTATTTTGGATATTGGGAAAGAATTTTTGTTTTCATGATGTAGCAAAGCTATTGACATCATGAGGTAAATTACTAAAGATGATTCTTGCTACTTTTCTCCACTCCACCCCCTTGTAGGCGTCTAACCAAGGAAAATGTGAAACCTTCTGGAAGACAAATTGGGAAGTTGAGCCACAGCAATCCAACCATTTTATTTGATTATGTATGTTTCGAGGTTAATATTACTTTAAGGGATTTTTCTTTTTGTTATCTTTAAATCAGCACATGTGGAAATAGAATGATGTAGTTTTAAAAACATGGTAATTTCAGGGGGGGAAACCCTCAGGAAATGAAATTATGTGCTATTTCCAAAAACTACACATAAGTGTATTAGTCTACTTTTTTGGTAACATGGAATAGTGTTATATGTTATAAAGCAACAATTTTTATTCAGTACATTTTACTTTATAGAAATGTTAATAAAAAGTTGCATTATTTGTCCATTGCAGTTGTTAGAAGCAACTGAATGGCATTTCATCATGATTTCCACTGTAGCATATTTAGGAAGAGATTTCTAAAATACACTTGACACAAAACTAAACTATATAATTCCAAATCCAAGTTTAGATGCTTTAAAATTATTTCTTAATAGGGAGCTAGCCTAGGAAAATGTTTTCTAAGGATGTAATAATAGATTTTATAGAACTATAAAATGGAAGGAAACCAATTAATTTTAAGCGTATTTCCTTTGAAAAATAAGTAGTCATTTTGTTGACACAGTAGTATTCTCTTTTAATTAGCTAATGCCATCTATTCTTTATCTTCCAGATCTTGTCACAAATACAGAAGTATGATAATTTAATAACACCTGTAGTAGATTCATTGAAATACCTCACTTCATTGAATTATGATGTTTTGGCCTGTATCCTTTTAATTGAAGTAATATATAGATTTCACATTTCATAATGAAGGTTTTATTTTTATTCAAATTTCCTTTGGTAATGATCTGAGGTTTGGCTAGTCAGTAGTTTGTGTTGTATATAGAGTGAGACATTGTTAAGTTTACAAAATGTCTTAATATAGATGGGATCTCTCTTGCATGCCAAAGATGGGGGGATAAAAGTCTAAAGAAGAAAATGTAGGTACTACGGTGTGTGTATTTTTCAATAATTTGTAAAAACTTTAAGCTTTCAATTTTATTTTTTCCAAGATGTGGCATTTTTTTGGGTTGCTTTAGGGTCTTTGTTAAATTTTTCCTTAATATGTGAAAGATTGTATCATTGAAGCATTAGCTAATCCAGAAAAGGAGAGAATGAAACATGATGACACAACTATCTCAAGCTGGCTTCAGAGTAAGTACTTTTATTTTTCCTCAAATGAAATTTCCATCTGTTATAACTGTCTTGTTATGTATTCTGTATTTATGCTGAAGTCTATTTGTTAAGCGCTCTTGAGATATCTCATCATTCAGCTTGTTCTACAGTGTCCAAGTCCTTGACTGTGTGAGCAGATATAGTATTTAATTATTTTCTTAACTCAAGAGGCTGGTATTAGCTATGATAGAATTGGATATGCTTTACTAGAGAGATGAACCTTCCCTTACATCCTATGATTTAAGAGGAATTAAGGGAACTTTTCTCACTTTTCTTTCCTGAGGTTCCATTCATCCTGAAAGAATAGATACTTAGTAGTTTAACACAAAATCTCAGTCTGTTTTTATTACTCTATTGTTAAAATTTCTTTCACCTTGATACAGGTATTTAGCAACTTAATCCATCATTTTCTTTCAATCTATCATGTTTGGTAGCTGAATCTTGTAGTAGCTCCTCATTGCTCTTAAAATCAGAAAATTGCATGTGAGCCATATAAGTAAGTTATTTTGGGATCAGGCCCTTATTCACTAGCCTCATCTTTCACCCTTCCCCAATGTTCTTGAACTGTCTATGGCTCTTTTTCACATGTTAATTCCCTCTACTTGGAATACCCTCCCAGCCTACTCATCTTTCCTTTGCCACATCTAATTTATTCATTAGATTTCATTTTAGAGGTCACTTTCTTCAGAAAGCTTTCCCAGTTAACATTCCTAACTAGAAATCAGAATTAGGTGCACCACTTCTGTACCTCTTGGAGCCTTTTATAGTTTTCTTAGTTTTTTTCTGTTTACTTTTCATCATCTACTACCACATGGTAAGAGCCTTGAAAACTATCTTTTTGTGGTGATTAGTAGATGATTAATGAAAAGATTATTTGACTTTACTAGGATCTCCCCTTATCTTGAGTGGGTATTTTTCCCTTTCTCATCATAAGGGCTCTTGGCTAAAATTGCTCTTTTGTCTGCTTCATGGTTTGGTAATGTTTTCTTGCTCTCTACAACTAGCAACCTGTTCTATAAAAAGATTTTGTTTTCTGTAATGCAAGCATTTGAGGGGCAAGTGTTTTGTTGACCAAGTTTTGTTGTTCAAGTTTATTGAGTGGTCTGCAAGATTTTGTTGTGTCCTAATTAATGTCCCAGATTCTGGAGTCAAACTACATAGGTTTGAATCACTGCTTTACCTTCTATGATCTGTGTGATCATGAGCAAGTCACATGACATACAGATGTTCCAATTTACAACACTGATAAGTTCATGTCAACCTGAGATGATTATTGCAAAGATTAAATGAGATAATTAACATAAAGTGCTTAGCACCTGTGCCTGTATGCTCAATAAATATTAGTAAAGTAATAGTAAATATTACTAATTATAGAACGCCATTCAGTGTCATCAGCAATACAGTTATTCCTATGTCATATTGTTTTAGAAATTTAAGATAGTTGAAGAAATGACACTTAATATTGTCCTTTGCTTTATGAACTGTTTTCAGCCTGAATATTTCTTTATTTCATACAGGTCTGGCCAGTTTTTGTGGTGCAGTTTTTCGAAAATATCCAATTGATCTTGCTGGTCTTCTTCAATATGTGGCCAATCAGCTAAAGGCAGGCAAAAGGTATTCATAGCAAGTTAAATCATAGAAAATTAAATGTAAATGAAATTCAATAATAAGAGTAGTTCTGGTGGTATTGGAATATTGAGATTTCTATTATCTTGAAAAACTACTGGTTATAGGTTCAAGTTTAAAGAAAATAGCTCATTTATATGGAATTCTTTAATCAAAAGAAATTATAACTTATTGCATAAGGAACTACTGCAGAAAATACAATATTTGACTGTTTATGTAACTCATTAAAAAGACTTGTTTAACTTTTAGGCTTTTGAATAAATGGTTAATAAAACATGTCTTGTTATGATAAAACATATTGGGCTATTGGGTATACTGCTAGGCAGCAGTTAACCTTTACACTGAGCATTGTTAGAGACATGTTAAATTTGAGAGTGTATACAGCATGTTTTTATTTGCACTTAAGAGAAACATAAAGCTTACATTCTTATATAGTATTTCATGTATAAATACTGAGTTTTATTATTTTCTTCTAGTGCTTAGAGTTTGACTTGTTTTATATATATTAAGATTTATTTATGCCAACAAGCACTGGGGTACAGGCCAGAGGTATGGGGGGGGTGAGAAGATTCACCACAGACAGAGCGGGGAGCAGAACAGGCAGATCGACCGACTGAAACACACTGCTGAGGGGAGCAGTGGGTGAGGCAGGAGAGGTCTGCCTGCACCATGTGGGTCCCCTCCCTGGCTGGTGGCAGGGATTGAACTCATGCTACAGTGGCTGCGGTTTGCTTCATAGTGCATTGCTTAACCCACTGCACCACCAGGGAGGCCCCGACTTGTTAGGTATATTAAAATACACTGTAGACTGATGAGAATCAAAGAACTGAACATTATTTTGAAAACCTTCATGGTAAAAAAAACAACAATCTGGAAGCCATCTGGTGTTTCACATGAATATTTCCTAGGTAATTCTGGACAGATTACTATCCTAATCTTGTTTTTAAAATGTGCTTATGGGCAGCAATAAAACTGTTATTTTAGGCTCAGTATCATATCTTGGGACTTTCGTTTCCTTCCTTCTTTCTCCTCTCCCTCCATTTCTTCCAAGTATGTTTGGCCAGTCTACATCTTTAGACTCCTTTTTAATAATTGGGTTATTTAGGAAGATGGTGCTATATGATCATAAACCATATTGGCTGTTCTGTACTGGAAGATAAAATAATGCTATGAAAGACATTATTAGATCAACTGATAAGTATTGTATCATTGTTAGAGTTACCAAACTTGATAGCTATGATGTATTTATGTATGAAAATATAGCTATATTCTTAGGATATACATTCTTAGAAATTTTAGGGATTAAAATCTACCTCTGAAATGGTGTAAATAACTTACCCTCAAGTGGTTAAAAAAATTGTGTGGAGAAAGAGATAGAGGGAAGGAAGGATACAAGCATAAACGATGAAATGAACAGGAATAGGAATGTGGCAGTAGTTGGGGTAAAGGGTATATAGGGTGTGCTTTGTACTGATTTTATTGTGTCGACAAGTTTGAAATTATTTCCAAGTAAAAGCTTAAACACAAACAATTATATCCACATTTCTCTTTAAGATTTATTTATTTATGTATACAAGAACTGGGGTAAAGGCCAGAGGTACTGGGGTGGGGGTGAGAGGATTTACCAGAGACAAAGTAGGGAGCAGAACAGGCAGATCTACTGAAATACAATACTGAGGAAAGCAGCGGGCGAGGCAGGAGAGGTCTGCCGTGTCATGTGGGTCAGCTCCCTGGCCGAGGATTGAACTCAATTGCTGCAATAGCTGCTAATAGATGCATAGTGCTGCTACTTAACTTTTTGTGCCACCAGGGAGGCCCCATCAATCTTTTTTTTTTAATGTAGGTCTAGCAATGCAGTTTTTCCTTAAAAATGGGAATTTCATGTGGACAAGAAATATACACTGTACCAAAATGAAAAATAATGTAAAATAAATATCAAATATAAAATTTTTAAAAAATGCCTTACGCTCTTTTGGCCATATTTTTTAAACTGATAAGAACAGATACTACACTTGATCTTAGCCAAAAGGCCGAGAAGCGATTGCCCATATTTTTTAATGTTACAATGTTTGCTTTCTTTTCTTGGTGTAGTCCCCTTAGAATTTCC
Organism: Galemys pyrenaicus; assembly: GCA_019455555.1. Lineage (NCBI taxonomy): Eukaryota > Metazoa > Chordata > Mammalia > Eulipotyphla > Talpidae > Galemys > Galemys pyrenaicus. Next base: position 2,059,384 of record JAGFMF010011922.1, read on the forward strand.
ACCACCAGTTCACCTGAGCACCATCACCATAGTCCCTGTGCTTCTCCCGTCCCCACCCTGATCCCAATCCCTTCCTCTTCCCTCTCTAATGCCTTTGATTGTAGTTGTTTATTCATTCTTATTTTATTTAGTTGTGGTTTTGTTGTTGTTGTTGATTTTATTGTTATTTTTCTTTTCTTATTCACCTGTATTTCTCCTATGAGTGAGACTATCCAGTATTTTTCCTTTTTCCTTCTCACTTATTTCACTGAGCATAATCCCTTCAGTCTCCATCCATGTTTCTGGGAATGTCTCTAGTTTATCTTTTTTGATTGCTGAATAATATTATATATACCACATTTTTTTGATCCAGTCATCTTATTTTTGGGCATTTGGGTTGAGTTCAAGTCTCCCCTATTATAAATAATGCTGCAATAAACATAGGGATGCATGTATTCTTTTGAATTAATATTTTTGTGTCCTTTGGGTAAATCCTTAGGAGCGGGATTGCTGGGTCATATGGTAATTCCATTTTTAGTAGACTGAGGAACCTCCATACAGCTTTCCATAGTGGTTGGACCAGTTTGCATTCCCACCAGAAGTGTAGAATGGTTCCTTTTTGGTCACATCCTCACCAGCAATTATAGAAGAACCATACCTTCACATAATAAAGGCCATATATGACAAGCCCCTGGCCAGTATCACTCTCAGTGGTGAAAATGCCCATATTTCTATACAAAATGATTAGGGTTTTAGTTACAATCTATTGTCACTTTATCAAGTGTACATTGCTTATTTTTTCTAAATAGTTTTGACCTGCTTATATTGAAAGAAGTGGTACAAAAAATGGCAGGAATAGAAATTACGGAGGAAATGACAATGGAGCAACTAGAGGCCATGACAGGTGGAGAACAACTAAAAGCCGAGGTGAGAGCTGCTATTTTTTGTCTCATTGACTTTAAGATTTATTTATTATTTATTTGTGCATGTAAGACCTGGGGTGTAGGCTAGAGACATGGGAGGAGGGGTGAAAGTATTCACCAGAGACAGAGCAGGGAGCAGAACAGGGGTAGTAGATCTACTGAAAGACACTGCTGAGGAGAGCAGTAGGCGAGACAGGAGAGGTCTGGCTGTGCCATGTGGGTCAGCTTGCTGGCTGGGTATTGAACTCATGCTGCAGTGGCTGCTGATAACTTCATAGTGCTGAGACTTAACGCCTTGCACCACCAGGGAGGCCCCTCATTGCCTTTTTAAATTAAAAATATATGCATGCTCGTTGTAAAGAATCCAAGTAATATGTGAAGCCAAATAGCAAAGATATGTACCCTGTTTTCATAACTGCACCCCTACCTCGCATTTGAAAAATTGAGATATACTAGCGTATTTAACCTTTCTAAAAAGGTGAAGCAATGTGTAAAAGATAGTAAGGGAAATAAATACCAAATCTTTTGTGGTTGTTGATATCCTAATTGGTATTAATCTTAACATAGTTATTCTTGAATCTGTTCCACATAGGGGACCACAAGGTTGAAAATGGAAAATATACAGAAGTTTAAGATGATTGACAGTAATTTTTAAGCCAGTGACTATAGTGAATAATGTGCTATTAAACCTTGTAAAGAAGGGTGGGGAATATAGAGTGAGTTTTTTTTTAAAGATTTATTTATTTATGCATACAAGAGCTGGGTACAGGCTAGAGGTGTGGAGGGTGAGAGGAGTCACCAGAGACCGAGTGGGGAACAGAACAGGCAGATTGACCGAAATACACTGCTGAGGGCAACAGTGGGCGAGGCAGGAGAGGTCTCCTGTGCCATGTGGGTCCCCTCCCTGGCAGGAATCGAACTTGCACTGCTGTGCTGTAGATGCTTCACAGTGCGGCACTCAACCTTCTGTACCACCAGGGAGGCCCTAGAGTGAGTTTTTTTTAATCTCTAGGATTGTATCTGACCTTTTTCAAATCACAGGGTATGTGTTATATGTACTACATGCTGGTAAATTTATCTTCTCTTTTCAGGGTGGTTATTTTGGCCAGATTAGAAACACTAAAAAATCTTCTCAGAGATTAAAGGATGCGCTATTAGACCATGATCTTGCTCTTCCTCTTTGCTTGCTTATGGCTCAGCAGAGGAATGGGGTAATCTTTCAGGAAGGTGGAGAGAAACATTTGAAACTTGTGGGAAAGCTCTATGATCAGGCAAGTTAAAGTGACTTTTGTGTACATATGGATACTTTTTATGCTGATAATGGAAAACAGTGTTATATAGTTCTAAAAATGTCATTTTGTATATCATATGAGTATGAAACGGATCTAGTAAAGTAATAAGGGCTATACCTATGTAAATTATGATATTTAAGGGATGGCTTTAGGAGAAATAATATGATGTTTAAGATTTTCAATTTAGAAGACAACTTCAAGTTGTTTGCTCGTATCTTTTCCAGTCTTTGCAAATCTTGAATTTTAATGACAACAAAGTAGATGTCATCTTTTAAATTTTTTGCCTTGTAATGAAGTTGATAACCATTTTGTAGACTATGCATAGTTTTTGCTGCTTAATATTTATGAATATACATTATAAATAAAGTTTTCATCTTTTAAAAAATGTTCTTTTTAAGGTCAAGGGAATTGCCTTCTATATACATAGATTTGTTTTATGAGATTTGGGTAAAGGTATTCCACTACTAAATGTGCTGAGGAAAATAGGTTGGAGCTTGAGACCTGGTTCGATAAAACCTTGGAATTAGTCAGTCTTTCACTAAATTCCCATTCAAGTTGTAAAATTTGAGTTCTTAATTGTTAATGAGACTGTTACTAAAGATATTTTAATCATTTTTGGAAATGTTTGTTTTGTGAAATGGTATTTATATTTTTTGTCTGTTTTAAAAATTTAGTGTCATGATTTGTATTTTTTGTCTTTTTAAAAAATTTAGTGTCATGATACCTTGGTACAGTTTGGTGGGTTTTTAGCATCTAATCTAAGCACAGAAGATTATATAAAGCGAGTGCCTTCAATTGATGTGCTCTGTAATGAATTTCATACACCCCATGATGCAGCATTTTTCCTGTCTAGGCCAATGTATGCACATCATATTTCAGTAAGTATAAGTTTCTTTGGTGCCATTTAATGATTCCAAATTCTTTCTTGACTGTTATACTTGTAAATACATTTTCGCCTTACATATAGATTATGTCTCTTGGAAAGTTACTCTTGTCTTGTTAATACTCAGCTCTCCGCATTGTCCAATGACGGTGCCCCTTTTAAAAGTAAGTCCTAGTTTACTATTACTACTCAATCTTATGGACCCTCTAGAACTGGTTCTTCCAAAAATTATTATAGATGAGTCATTTTGGAAGTATTTTAAGTACTCCATCTATGTCCCAAAGTTCTATTTCCATAACTTAAATGGAGCCTGGGAATTTGTTTTTTTTTTAACAAGCACTAGATAATAATGATGCACTTGAATCTGGTAAATCATTCTGAGAACACTCCTGTTGAATACAGAATGTTTCCTCAATGATAATATCCTTGTCAGGTGGTTGACTTGCTATTTTACTCCCTTGAAACAAATAAATTTGGACAGAAAAACTAGCCAGCACCCAGTGCTCTAGAAACTCTTGCAATCTTTGTTGTATAACTTCTAGGAAAGGTATATTTATGGTTTTTGTTTTATTTCTCTCCACCTAAATGAAACACTAGACAAAAAAAGCAAATGTTTACACATCAGCTGCTACAGACAGCACATGTCCCTCTAACCACTAACTGTTAATTGATTTAATTATCACTTTATGGCATTATACAGCAATTCCTGTGCTATATTCTTTAGCAGAAAAAAGGGGGTAAGGGAACAACATTAGACCTTTCTTTTCCTTCTGAATCATTCAATCCAGAGAATTGTGTTTTTATTGTATACTTATGTCTTATGTTGTTGCCCCACCCTGAAGTAGATCAGTCTCAGCTATACAATAAGGAACCCCGATCTCTTGAAGGGCTGAGGTGGAAGGATTATTTCATCTCAGGAATTCTGACCTATCCTGTGGTATACTGAGAGGTGAACATACTAATCAGCAATATTGAACCCTAACAAACAGGAATACCTGGTCACCTGAGACTGGCCAAACTTCTCCAGATCTAGATGGAACAGGTGGTTCATACAAATAGCTACCTTTTCTGTATCCCTTGCAAAATATTGTGTCTGTGATTTAACAGATTTACTTTGTCTGAACAAAGATGTGTCATTTTCTTCTCAGGTTTGAGGAGGGGAACAGCCAAATCAATGATAAGTCTTTTTACCCAAGGGCTACATTCCACCCTTGGAAAGGGAGTTAATTCCTTGGCACTTTTGGTTGCATAGGATGGGCATTCGAGCTTCCCTGTGGATTTTTACTTTTGCTTCCTGGATAAAGTGTGTCTTGTAGAGCTTATGATAAGTGAGTGAGAGTACAGAAGTTGCTACCTTCTATAAATTGATTACTAGCAGGTTCTCATGGGAATAATTCAGCCTACCAGATATTTCTCAGATTATTGGGCCAACAAGAGCCTTTTGAACAATAATTAGAAGGACAGCAATAACTGTGGATATCAGCTCTATTTCATAGCTCTAGTGTCCCAGGTAACTTGAGATGTAGAGCTATTATGCCTCCATTTGACTGAAGAAGTGAGCTTGAAGAGGGAGTTAGAGTGATTTTAGACAAGGAAATACCCATCCTAGGTAAATATGAAGTATAGCTGTATTTTCTGATCAAGCCTTAAAAAAGAAAACCACAAAACAAAACATGATAAAGACCAGAGGTTTGGGGAGACTTCGGCCTGATATCATATAACCCTCTCATGTATAACCTAATTTTCAGTTTTAACTGTTCAGACCCACCTTGTGACATGGATCTGAAAGAAAGGCTTTCAATAAGTTCATATTTTAGATTTTACCAGAAGTAGGTAGCTAAACTATTTTATACAGGTAGTTTCAGCACTATTTTATCCCATGTGTTGTTAGAACCTTAACAGATGTCATTCTGTTCAAATGGATTCATATTAATTACTGTCAGTAGGGTCTACTTTCAAATTTATAAACTTATCTCTGCCATTATTTGGTATCTGATGTAATTGGAATTTCTCTTTCAAATATAATATACTTTATGGCTTTGTTACTTATGTGGTTTCAATGCGTTCTCTAAAATGGGGATAACATGAAGTAAAACTTCCAGTTCTAGAATAATCATAAGGTCTTCAGATCCTGCTTGAGATATACGCTCTGGAACAAAGCATCCTTGGTGTGCCTGGGTTATAGCAGCACTCTAGACTGTTAGGAGCCAAGACTCTGTAGAACTGGAAATGGAACCTTTGACCTCTGACTTTTTAGTTCTGGATTCCTTGTTTATTTAGAACAAGCTGTGAATGATTTAAGTGCTTTCTAACATAAAGAAGCAGGGTGTTCTAAATCTCCCCTTAGGTTTATCTTCAGGGATGATGCCTAACCCAAACAAAATTTTCTAGTTCAGAGTGCTTTCATTTTAAAGAGAAGGAAGTATGAGACAGTGGCAACAATTCCACTTTGTATTATTTTTTTATTTACATTTGACATATGCTCTATAAAGTAATATATAGCTCCTCCTATTGTACTAAAAGACTTGTTTTTTCATAAAATTGAGAGCATGGTCTTCCTCTGACTCTTCCCCAAGTTTAGAGAAATCAGACCAACGAAGCTGTAGTTTCCACATGCTTTAAACTCCAGTGCATGATGGCCATTCATAGGAAATCTTACTTAGTGTGGCAGTAGAGGGTGGCCAGTTAGTCTGGGTTTGCTGAGACTTTTCCATTTTTAGCACTACACACTTGACTTACAGAAAAGCCCTCAGGCACTGGCAAACCTGGTCAGTTGGTTATCCTATTTAGCAGTCTTATGGTTACTTTCTCAAAGTTCATCCATCTTTATTGACAAAGTATAGTAGCCCGTAGGGATTACGTGTATTGCCAAACCATTCTGTTCTGCTTGACTGTTACCAGTTCCATTCTGCCTGTTTACTAGTGCTACAACCCTTTACTTGGTTTTCTTGAATAAAAAAATGGGAGAAGAAACCCTACATGTTAAATCCTTGATGCAGAAGTAATAGAGGGTAAGGTTAGGGGAATAGTTGAGGGCCATAAATGCCCTATTCATTTGCTCACCAGGTCAGATTTAATAAAAATATGCAAAATTCCTATTGAACATGCAGTACAAAAGATTTGAACAACTTACAGGGATAATTTAATTTTAAAATGTTATTGGAAGGAAACTAGAATTCCTGCAACAGTTTAGGAGATCAGTTTTCACCTAATTCTCGAAAAGGGAGTCTAGGTTTTTAATAGTATGAAAATTAGTATTCTAAATTATGGTGTATGTGTGTGTTTGTGTTTGATTTTTATCTCTAGTCAAAGTATGATGAACTTAAAAAATCAGAAAAGGGAAGTAAACAGCAGCATAAAGTTCATAAGTATATTACATCATGTGAGATGGTAATGGCTCCTGTACATGAAGCAGTGGTATCCTTACACGTTTCCAAAGTCTGGGATGACATCAGCCCTCAATTCTATGCCACATTCTGGTCATTGACAATGTATGACCTTGCAGTTCCACATACCAGCTATGAACGAGAAGTCAATAAACTTAAAGTCCAGATGAAAGCAATTGATGACAATCAGGAAATGGTAAGTTTTTATTTTAGTAGCTTAAGTATCATAACTTTATGATATTAATTCCTATTATCTATATTTGAAGCTATTATCTTACTGCTTTAAAATATTTTAAGTGGGTTTAATGGTGATTTCTCACTGTGGGGGCAGGGGCCTTGTGAGTGGGTGGAGATTATGATAAATTAAAAGGTACCCGAGTTTGCTTTCTACTGAAGGTTGTGTTAGCAACTTAAAATGATCCATGTAAATCCACTTGTAAGAGTAATAGTTGCCCAGAGGAAAACTCTGTAGGAGACAAGTCATGAGCTGGGTCGGTCTTGAGGATAGATTAGGTTCTTAGGTTCGGTGATATGGAGGCAAATAGGTCACTCTAGAGCTCCAGCAAAGATGTGAAGTGTAGGGTTCAAGAGTACTACTTTTACTGTATTGAATGGTCATAATGAGACATTTTAATGGTTAGAATAGGACCAGATTATGTACAGCATTGAAGGTTAGAAAAAGAAGACTTGATAAAATTGAGAGCTATTTTTAGTCTTAGACAGAGAAATAGTGATGGTAAAAATCATACTTTAGAAAGCTAACTTGTGACAGCAGTGTGAAGGATGCATTTGACAGAGAAGGGGCTGGCATTAGGCTAGAGATCAGCTAGATGGCTCTTTTGGGTGATTCATTTTGAGGTACTGGACCATAGACTATGGTGGAGGTAGTGGACATGAATAAGACAGGTAAGCACTTGGGATACTGGAATGAAAGAGAAGAGGCAAAGATGACTGTGCCTCAGACTAAAGAAGGTAGTGTTAGGAAGGTAGGCTATTTTGATTTTATATGAAGACTGGATAATTTTGTTAGATTGTTGAATGGAGATGAAAACACATCCAAGTGGACTCTTAAACATCAATGTTGAAGTTATTAAAGGTTCAGCACTTATCTCTGAACTTTTTAATTAAAAGAAAGGGAGGTCAGCACCTATAGTTAGAAAAGTAACTTATACTTTGTAGCCTCCAAATAAAAAGAAAAAGGAGAAGGAGCGCTGTACTGCTCTACAGGACAAACTTCTTGAAGAAGAAAAGAAACAGATGGAACATGTACAGCGAGTTCTACAGAGACTGAAACTGGAAAAAGATAACTGGCTTTTAGCAAGTAAGTTGGAATTGTTAAATTCTGCAACTATGAAGTTTCAAAAACAAACCTTTATAATTTCAGAGATGTTGAAGTGTGTTATTTGTAGCTCAGCTCAATGTTCACTATCCTATTCTTTGGTTATTCCTTAACATAGGTTGGAGTCACTTATTCACCAAAAGAACTGGTTTAGTTTTCTGGTGGAATAACTTGATATATAACTATAATACTGACAGTTTAACATTCAACTTTCCTGTATAAAATCATATTTCTGAATAAATTATAAATACAAAAATGTTCACAGGGTGAAAGTGACAGCCTTATCCCAAGCATGACCTTTTGGTTACAAACTATAAGTAGTTTGTGGTATTACAGCATTCTCTACACTAAAGTTAATATGTTGTCATGTTTAGTAGCCTTGAGGCACTTGAGGAAGAAGTTTACCACTTAATATATTCTTCCCTTATTTTTAGAATCTACCAAAAATGAGACCATCACAAAATTTCTACAGCTGTGTATATTTCCTCGATGTATTTTTTCAGCAATTGATGCTGTTTACTGTGCTCGTTTTGTTGAATTGGTACATCAACAGAAAACTCCAAATTTTTCCACACTACTTTGCTATGATCGAGTAAGTTCTTTTTGTTGCAACCTTCAAAAAAGTCTCACACAAAGATAGTCAAACATTATGATCTATAGAGGTGTTATTGTGTGTGTGGTTAAAGCATGAACTCCAGAGCTAAGTGCCTGAACTTGAGTCGTAGCTCTACTACTTATCGGCTGTATGATCTTTGGCTAACTATTTATTTACTTTCTCTGAGCCTCAGTTTTCTTATCTGTAAAACAGGATGATAGTATCTGCTTCATAAGATTGTTGTGAGGATTAAATGAGTCACTACACACAGAATCACTGAATGGTGCCTAATGTAGAATAACTACTCTTTAAGCAGTTAACACACCATTTAGATTTGTATGTTAGTCATATTAGAACTCTCTTCTACATTCTTAACCTTCACCTCCTCAAAAAACAACAAAAAAGCTTACACTTTTGCATATGCATGAAAGTGTGTGTGTGTGTGGGGTCCTTTCAGTATGGCCATAATCAGATTTTTTTTTGCATCTGGCTTTTTTCTTAATTACTGCATTTTGTGTTTAAAAATATAATACAGGTTTACAGCAAGTCAACTGCCTTTTTCTAGTTTCTGTTAGCCTAGGCCTCTGCTTGCTGCCCCCAACCCCATTAAAATCTATGACTAACTCTTTGTTAAAGAAGTTAAGATATAATAATTAATGATAGGTATTTTCTTCTATCATTAGAAATCCATTTTCTTATAAAAGTTTTTTATTGTTGTTGCTTTTTGAATATGCTATTTCCTCACAGAACCTAAAATTGTTAAAGGTCTCAGGCATTTATGAATATATAAAAGAGGAATAAATGTTTTGACTAAACTTACTGTTTATTATGATTTGCTCTCATGATCTTTTATTATTTTGAATTAATTTTGACCTTGCTTTGCTTTTACTTTTCAAACATTTTTTTCTGTAGGTTTTCTCTGACATAATTTACACAGTTGCAAGTTGTACTGAAAATGAAGCTAGTCGATATGGGAGATTTCTATGCTGCATGCTAGAGACTGTGACCAGGTGGCACAGTGATAGAGCCACATATGAAAAGGTATAACTAATAAAATACTCTTGCCTTTTAGTCTGTCTGTAATGACCACTTCCAGTAGCCTCTGGTTTGTTCAGTTTTAAAAAGAAAACTGAAGTTAAAGTTGTTAAACATTGTTGAAAATGTTTAAAAAGCACAGTTCATTTAATTAAAAAGTGCTGTTTTTTTAATCCTATCCCAAACTGATGTTCCAAATTAATATTGAATAAGCTGAACTTTTCTGTGATACCAGTCATTCAAATATACATTGTGCTTTTATGTGGAATTGTTAATCTCTTCTACTTAAGTTTCAGCTTCTGCTGTTTGGTGGGGCTGGGGGATAGGTTTTTTCCTTAAAAGTGACCACCTTTTTTTTCTCTTAGGAATGTGGAAATTATCCAGGATTTCTTACTATATTACGGGCAACTGGATTTGATGGTGGAAATAAAGCTGATCAATTAGACTATGAAAATTTTCGACATGTTGTACATAAATGGCACTATAAATTAACAAAGGTATGTAAAAATTGTATTTCTCAAAGATTTTTTTTCTTTTCATACTTATACTTGTATAGTAACATATCTTAAATATTTATTGTAGGCATCAGTACATTGCCTTGAAACAGGCGAATATACTCACATCAGGAATATCTTGATTGTGCTAACAAAAATACTTCCTTGGTACCCAAAAGTTTTGAATCTCGGTCAGGCTTTGGAAAGAAGAGTGCATAAAATCTGCCAGGAAGAAAAAGAGAAGAGACCAGATCTATATGCATTGGCTATGGGGTAACAATTATACTTTAATGTGATTTATGAGACTAGATGACAGAAGGATTCTGAAGACTTTAAAAATGTTTTACAGTGTTGAAGTTTATCTTCTGCCTTCAGGAGATTATGGGAGATTATGCGATCATGTTCCCACAGGCTGGTGAGAGTTGTCAATTCTGATTATCAGCTTCCGGTCTATACTGGACGATAGTTTCAAAAGTCATATAGAATGTTTTGGTTTCAAAGAAACAATTTTAGCATCAGTGATCAGATTTTCAACAGTGGGACAAAAATGGCATCATAGTTTAAGGATTAGTTTTAATTTTTATTTTTAAGAACGCATTTAGAGTTCTCTATCAAGACCTTTAGGAACTTACTGAAAATGAATGCGTTTTTTATTCTCTGGAACCAAGTAGCAGAGCAAATAACTTGCATATTTTGTTCATGTAAACTCCGTATTTGTGCTTTTTGATTTGTATTTGTATATTTAAACACTTTGTGCGACTTTCAGCTACTCTGGGCAGTTGAAAAGTAGAAAGTCATACATGATACCTGAAAATGAGTTTCATCACAAAGACCCCCCTCCGAGGAATGCAGTTGCCAGTGTACAAAATGGCCCTGGTGGTGGGCCTTCTTCATCGTCAATAGGAAGTGCATCTAAATCTGATGAAAGCAGTACTGAGGAGACTGGTATGCTTATTTGTATAAATTAATAAGTACTATATTTTGTTTCACCAAACTGAAATGTTTTGTATCACATGGCAATTTAATGCTGGCTTAGTATTGCTTTTTTATTCCCTAGACAGGAGTATGTAACTGTTTAGAAGTAACCAACCCTTTGTTTCTTTTTAATTAATCTGTAATTTTACTGTGAATTATACTTAATTTCATTTGGGGTCTTGTCAACTAAAACTTTACCTTTGTTTCAGATAAATCAAGGGAGCGATCTCAGTGTGGTTTGAAAGCAGTTAATAAAGCTTCTAGTGCCACACCAAAAGGGAATTCAAGCAATGGAAATAGTGGCTCTAACAGGTAGGAACTCTATGCTACATATGTAAACTTTCTGAAATCTTGTATGGCTAACATTATTTTAGTATGCATGAAAGAGGTTGGTAGTTGACTACTAGCAAAGTCATTTATGTTGGACATTGAAATTTTTATGTACCCCGGTTTTGATGATTTTCATGTTTTGTTTAATCCTAAAACTGACTTTGCTTCTTCTGCTGGAATGTGCAGGAGAAGGTAGGTAATAAAGTTTAAAAAAAGGTATTTTACAATTGATTGCTATAGATAATCTGAATAAGGATAGTTAGCATAAAGGAAGCCTAACCTTTATTTCTTTATCAGTGATCCATTCGGGCAGTTAATGTACCTCCTGATAGCAGCACCCGTGGTTGGTTTGTGGGATAATTTTTGGTCATTGCTTGTAATTCCCAAAGGTTATAAATGGTACCCCCCAAAAAATAGGTCTGGCATCACTTTAATCATTCATTTTACCTTGCTATTTGTGAGTTTCTTACTTACTGGATAGAAAAGTACTTGCTTTTGATTTATTTTAAAGTTTGCCTTTAATTTTCAAAGGACTCTTCTAGCATTTTTGGTCAATAAGAAGAAATTTTTTGACATAAAACACAACACATTTTATGACTATATGTCTTAAAATTTCATGTTTTTATTCTTAATCAGCAAAGCTGTTAAAGAAAATGACAAAGAAAAAGGGAAAGAAAAAGAGAAAGAGAAAAAAGAAAAGACTCCAGCTACTACTCCAGAGGCCAGGGTACTTGGTAAAGATGGTAAAGAAAAACCGAAAGAAGAGCGGCCAAATAAAGATGAAAAAGCAAGAGAAACCAAAGAACGAACACCTAAGTCTGACAAAGAGAAAGAAAAATTCAAGAAGGAAGAAAAAGCTAAAGATGAGAAATTCAAGACCACTGTGCCCAACATAGAGTCAAAATCGATTCAAGAAAAGGAAAGAGAGAAGGAGCCATCCAGAGAAAGAGATATAGCAAAGGAAATGAAATCAAAGGAAAATGTTAAAGGAGGAGAAAAACCACCTGTTTCTGGGTCCTTGAAGTCACCTGTTCCCCGATCAGATATTACAGAACCTGAAAGGGGCAAGTAGCCTTTCTATATATTAGTTTACCTTTGGTTATTGTCATATAGTTGGTTCTTATATCCTTGTTGTGACAAGTTATTTAGGGCCCTTAATAGGGAAACTAATAATTGATGACCTTACAAGTTGGTGGGTTGTGGTTTTTTTAAAAAGTATTTGAAAAATGTGGAAATATACCTTATTGTTATTATTTTTTTGCCCCAACAGAACAGAAACGCCGCAAAATTGATACCCACCCTTCTCCATCACATTCCTCAACAGTAAAGGTTAGTATAGCCTGAGGAAGGCAGCGTCCATATTAGGCTCACCTGTTTGGAATACGTGTCCTGACTTCCTTCAAGTCTTGTGCCAAGTATTCACTGGAGCCACTGGAGGTTTTATATTGCATTAGAAAATGAATTTTTTACATATTGGTGGACTGATATTTTTTTCCTATTGAGTATTTTTTATTATAAAAATATTAAAACTTCAAGGACCTAGCACTAATTTTGTAGTGTTGCAAAGTGCAAGAGAAATTTTACCCAGAAGTGCCTCACTGCTTTAAGCAGTCTTTTTTGGAGTGCAATGGTAGCTTCAAGCAAATGAATCTTTTCAGCAGAATGAAGCCTATTTTTCAGCATAAATATTGAAGAATGTATAGCACTGAAGACTTCCTGGATGATGCAGGATAAACAAGATACCTCTGAATTCATCAAGCTTCTTGATGAGCATCATACCGATGTGTGCCTTCTAAGAAGGAGTCTTGAAAGGCGTTCCATTTTAAAGTCTCCTTGGTGATCAGTTCTCCTGTAGTTGTGTATATTCAGTGAGCATGCAGCTTCTTGTATCTTCCCTTGGAGGTTTGTTTATACCCATTGGGTTCCCAACAAGTTGAACCTTGCGTTACGATAAAAGCAGATGTGGCATCCAGTCCTACCACCCAGCAAAGAGAAACCCCAGGCATTCAACTGCAGCACAAAATCGTGGGTGTAGCCTTCTTGAAGACTCAGGGTAGCCATTCCTTGCTCCATATTTAATTTTAATTCTAAAGTCATCTAATTTCATGGAATCTTTGAATTTGCAGTACGTTGAACTTTTAAAACTGTAAGTTAACTAATTCTTCATCAAGAGCACTGTGGTGGAATACCATAATTGAATTTTTTAAGTGCTTATTTTTGGTGGGAGGTATGAAAATCACCATCAGAGGTACTTTGTAAAAAAAGTAATTACTCTTTTATGGATTATATTTTGTTTTGTTAATATAATGCCACTAAGTTTTCTGACTAGGATTAAAAATTTTGTACATTTATGGTAGAGTCAGAGTAAAGTAAAATTTGAAACCTCCCAATTAAAGAAAAAGTATGAAAATGGATGGCATGTTGGTCTTCCACAGTGACCTCCACTATTTTAAACTTTGTGTGGAGAATGTTTTGTTTTCTTAAGCCTTTTATCATTAGCTGTAGCATAAGTACAGTGTTATGAAATATGTGGCATTGACATTTGTTTTTAAGTTGTGAGTAGAGATAAGATTTTTATTTGTTACATTGAATACATATAATTTAGTTTTTTAACATTATAACTCCATTACATAGTTTTTGCTTTTGTTTTTTATTGTTGATATTCATATAATAATGACATCATGAGATTTATCCTCACAAGAAGTAGCTGGTTTATTTCCAGGTTACAGCCATTCTTCCCAAAGTTCCTCTGGGTTCTGAGAACTATGCCAGCTCACCTGTCATCTCCATTCATTTTCTACAGGACAGTCTCATCGAACTCAAGGAGTCTTCAGCAAAGGTTTGAGTCTTTTAAAATCATCATGCCTAAGTAAAACAAACAAAACTTCATTTATTTAGTAGATACCCTCACCCTAGTAAATTCAGTAAGCTGAATTAAAAGAATAACTTTTAAAAATACCCATCACAAACTGAAACAATGAAGGACAGTGGTCCCTTTTAATGAGATTGTTATAAAATGTATGTCATGTGGCAACATTTCTATAATCTCTCCTTGCTTGCTGTGTTATGCATTATCCTTTTATGCTTCAAATCTGCAAATACGTTTAAGGTTTGGGGAAGTGGTTGTTGATTTGTTTTGGGGAGTAAGTAGGCTTATTTTAATTTCTCAAAACAAATCTGTCAGACTGTTTTCTGACTTTTTAAAAAAGACAACCCAAAGACCAAAAAATAAATTTGATGCATTCATTTAACTGTTCTAACAACAGTCATCTCAAGCCACAAAATTCTTTATATTGCCTCTGCCAAGCTATCCTTTTTGGTAGTTGTAGCAGAACATCAAGAAATATGGTTAATGTAAATTAATTATTCTCCAGTAGGGGAATACTTGATGCTTGTGTTTACATGTCAGTATTAATTTTTGCCTATTACTCTACTTTCTTGGGTATTCTACTATTAAAAATAATGTGCGGTTTGTGTATCTTATTACAGAGTTCATTTCATTATTGTAGTTGAATTGTCCCATTGTTCATGTTATCTCGTCTTTATATTATAAAATTTGTATCCTCCTTCACCTTGATTTTCTACTTTGCCTCTTTTTTAATCAACTAAGTATTATTCTTTACTGGTGGTACCAATACAAAATGAAATTTTGAAACAAATTCAGTTGACATTACTAACTGCTTTTAGATCCATAGTTCTATAATGAAGTGTCTGGATATTGGGCAAATAAGCACTGATTTTTAATCATTTAGATTAGCCATCATGCTTATGTCCTGAAATTGTAGCATTGTTGTTAGAATATACTGTATCAATCAAGAATATTTCAGCTGTACTGTAATGCTTTTTTAAAAGTAAAGCTTTATTGGCTAAATTAATTATGCATTGCAATATATTAGGTTTTTATTACCAATTTGGGATTGTGTATGTCAGTCTTAACCATCAGTCTTAAGCGTTGCTTGTGTGGGCTATATAAATTCATGGTTAACAATGTTACCTTGTGAGTATTTATTTCCTGAAACATATTTTGAAGCAGTTTGCCATTATAGTTTACTGGATTTTTCTAATCAATGATGGTTATGATTCTTTACATTTGTGAAAGCTGTTTGGAAATAAAACATGTGAGATAAACATGTTACCTCATTTTATGTTCACAACAGTGTTGTGAGGTAGATAGGGAAGGTGTTAGTATCTTTTTGACAAATAAGGAACTAAAAAAATTTTGATTCCTTTCTCAGTACATATAACAGGTTAGTACCAAAACTTGGACTAAAATTAAAGTTCTTCAAATATTTGTACCACAATGAAAGAAAATTGCAAAAATAAATTGGTTCCTTGATTCTTAGCACCTATTTCAACAGTAATTCAGAGGGTTCCGAATTCCTTTTGTTTAGTCTTGTTTTTTAAACTATAGTGATTCAAGTCAATTTCTCACCTCCTTAAAAAATGGTGATTTTTTTTTGTGGGCATTTAAAATTTAATAACTTTATTTTACATTGACCCAGAAAGTTTTAAAAGTGATATATGAATACGCTTCTAAAGATTATGTGACTCATGCAACTTTTCAGATCCTTAGTGTTAAGTATGATACCTGGTAACATGAGTAGTTGTTCAATAAACATTTGAAATGAACTCTTATGCCTTTGGATTTTGGTAATGCATCCAAAGTTTACTTTTCTATATAGTAGTTGATGTTGCATTTTTATGTGTCTAGGAAAGGTTAATAGCATATGAATGTCTTAGAAAAAAAGTTTATTGCACTTTTACCTCTAAAATTGGTGATCTATATAAACTCACTGTTTCTGTGGTGCTTTTTACATTTAGAGGATTTGAAAGATGTGTGTCTATATTCTTTTCATGTGATCTTGTCACTTGTACATATAAAATTGTTTCCCTTCTTTAGTTTAACTTTTTAGTTGTGTTTGTCCCTGAGATCCTCTTTTTTATTAAATAACTTATTATTTCACTTTCTAATGCATGGT
This sequence comes from Galemys pyrenaicus, assembly GCA_019455555.1. NCBI lineage: Eukaryota > Metazoa > Chordata > Mammalia > Eulipotyphla > Talpidae > Galemys > Galemys pyrenaicus. Next base: position 2,075,594 of record JAGFMF010011922.1, read on the forward strand.
AAAAGAGTATATGGCTTGACTTTTCAAGTGTGAGTAAAGGGCGAATAGTTTACTATCCAAGTCTTTTTTTTTTAATTTTTTTTTTTTGTCAGTTCACTTTCCACCCCTTTAAACCAAGTTTCGCTGTAATTTGGGTGGACAGCATTAACCATTCAGAACAGAAATCTGCTTTTAATTCTATCTTTAAATAAAGATTTACAACCAAACCCAAGCTATCAGAGAGGTCATCTATGTATATTGTAGCCTTAATAAAGTCAACATAGTAATGTTCTCTTGAACATATTTTGAAAATTGTCAAATTATTTTTTGAACCTTGGTGATCCCATTGTGGAATAAAAGCAAATCAAGAACAAAATTCTTCAGTCCTATGAGGAGATCTAATGAATAATTTTATTGGCAAACATATATTGAGTACTCACTGTGTATAAGGCACTAGGAATTGTGTAAAAGTAGAAAAGACATTAATTCCCCTACCATAGTTTCCTAATTGGAAACTATGTATAGGAAAAAATAAAGAACATGAAATTAATAGGGAGTACTTGTCATGAAAAAAGTTATTATAAAAGAATACAAGAGTTCACTGAAAAGTAAGTTTCAGAATTGAGGGATGGTTGAAGTGCTGATGCTTTATGAGCTGTCTTTGAAGGCAAAGTAGTATTTTAAGAGATTACATAAAAGCAAGCAAACATTCTGGTAAAGAGAACTACTGAGAAGGGCAGAGTATTCTGGAATAGTAGCAACCACAACTAAGTGCATTGGATTGCTCCGTAGTAGGATATAATTGTGCAAACATTGAAGAGCTTGGAATATGTAAACTAAGGAGTATGCATTTTATTCTGTGGACACAGAAAGACTGTATGTTTTGTAGGAAATAGTATTGTGATCAAAAGTATTCTTAAGCAATACTTATTGAAGTCATCTTTGAGTATTGCAGTACTATATTATTTCTTCTGTCTTAACAATTTCAAAGTAATATCTTAAGACCTGAATAGTGAGAAAATCTTAAAAGTATTTAGAGCATTAAACCCAGCAAGAGTACTTTCTAGACAAGTACTTTTATAACTGTTTTTCATTCTCTTGCTCTTTGTTATTAATAAACATTTTGTCTATTTCAGTTGATCATCAACTTTTAAACACTGAAATTTTAAAGAATCTACCTCTGCATTGCTATGGCAGTGTTTCTGAGCCAACTGATTTGAAAATTTTGGTGGTGTTAAAAGAAATAAGTGTTTAATTCTCATACTGATGGTTGTCTTTTTTGTGTATTCCTTTGAATATCAAAGGGTTTCCTCATGTGAACATATTTGACTTGACTCACTATTCTTTTCATTCCTAAGGTATATCTAGAGTTGTTCAGTTATGTAATAAATTATATTGAGTATTCTGAAGCCTATTTTTAATGTCTTAAACATAAGCTTGTAGCATGGTTATAAAAACAATAAGGTTAGGTATCTGATTACGTTCTTAACATTTTCTTTGATAATGGATTTCTATATTTACAACTTGTATAAGTAAGGTTATCTCTTACTATTTAGAGCTAGAGCATCCTTGATCATTGGCTATTTTACTACCCTAGGCTTCTTGACAGAGGAAAAAATAGGTAGAGGAGAACATGGGTTTAGTTTTCAGTCATTGAGGTTTTCTATCCTCAACTGACTATATGGTTTTCTGAGCTGTTTAGAACTGATAAGTCAAATTTCTTAGTTGTGATTATTTGATAGACATTAGAGTGCATATCATTTTTTAGAGGATATGCAGTGTTTACATTTGTAAAAATAATTTAGGATCATCTGTGTGGTGTATAATGAAGTAAAAAAGACATTAATAGTAAAGTCATGGCTAGGTTTTATTTTATATTTTTTCTCACCATCACTGATTGCCTATAAGTGAATGGTAAAGTGGCTAAATTTTTTCCATAACTGTGTAGATGTTTGTGTGTTTTTTCCTCCTATAGTATAGTCATTATTTTTCAAATATGGACTCTTGCAATGGGGGTTACAGGTCTTCATAATAGAGCTAGAAAAGACTCTCTAGTTTGTGAGCTCACTAGTGAGTCTCAGTTGAGGCAAGAATGAAGTCATTGATTTTTTGATGATAATTTTAATTAGGCCAAGCAAGGATTGAAGTCTGCATAATTTGTGCCATGTTCTTTTATTTTACCTCCATAATCCAGACAGCTGACCAGTTTTGACTTTGGGTCTAACTACCAGTTGTCTTACATTAAATAAACAATCAAGCAAATGATATCAATACTGGAAAACTAATAATCTTTAGTAATATTGCCTTAATTTAACAGCTCTACATTAATCATACTCCTCCACCACTGTCCAAGAGTAAGGAGAGAGAAATGGACAAGAAAGACTTGGACAAGTCGAGGGAAAGATCCAGAGAAAGAGAGAAAAAAGATGAAAAGGACAGGAAAGAGCGGAAAAGGGTTTGTAATATTTTTAAACTAGTTTGGAAAGCTTATCATGTTCAGTAGTGTGTTCATTGCCTTTTAAAAAGTACTATTTTTTTCCATGACAGTTCAGTTATTTAGTGTTTTTTTTTTTTTTTTTTTTTTCTGATTTTTTCACCCTAAAGTGTGTTTGAATCTTCTACAGTAATAAGGACTTCAGCCTAGTCATCTCTACTAGCTCTGCTTGGTTTTCATGTCATTTAATCAAGTGTGTGAAACTACCCCAAATATTCTTCAAAGCTAGTTAGCTGTACCCTTCTTGTATAAAAGTAATACTTTTTAAACAAAAACATATACTTTTGATCAATGCAGTTCACAATTCTTGGTTCTAGGATCACTCAAATAATGACCGTGAAGTGCCACCAGACTTAACCAAGAGGCGAAAAGAAGAAAATGGAACAAGTAAGTAGACTTATTAATACTTTTGGAGCAATCATCAAACTGAATTGGCAAAAACGTTCATGATTCTCTTTTGTAATTTTAGTGGGGGTTTCAAAACACAAAAGTGAAAGTCCATGTGAGTCTCCTTATCCAAATGAGAAAGACAAGGAAAAAAATAAGTCAAAATCTTCAGGCAAAGAAAAAGGCAGTGATTCATTTAAATCTGAAAAGATGGATAAAATCTCCTCCGGTGGCAAAAAGGTAAAGTTTGAAAACAAAGAATACTTTTTCTTAGAAAATCAACCCTTTGAAAATGTAGCATATATTAAGGGTCAATAGTGTAATTACTTGGGGGTGGGATGAGGAGGCAAGCATTGTGGCAGCGCAGGTTATCTGAAGCTTTTCAACCAGTGGAGTCCCGAATTATTGGGAGGGGACAATTAGTCTATCTATGAAATTCCTTTTCTCTCCATTCCACTTCTAAATTTCCTTCATTGAGTTTCGGTCTTTATATTTCCTTTTCCCTTCACCCCCAATTCTTTGCTTTTAGTTTCTCTTCGATTCATGAGATTAAAGTATTCTCCCTGATGATTGTAATGTCTTAAAGTCTTTGTTATGATTTTAAGCATTTTTGTAATATTTTCTCCTAATAAACTAATATGTTTTTAAATTATATTCATTTTTCAAATTTGGTATAGTCTGCATTCCCTCTATACTAGTGGATGTTACTGAAAATAAATACATATCTGTCATAAAGTAAGCAAGTCATTACTAAAGTACAAAGTGTTTGCAAAGCATTATTATGATATATATTCAAACTAATATGCCATTTTCATAGTTCTTAAGCAGCTTTGGAAAATAAAGTGAAAGCTTAAAATTTCTATATGCTTTAAAAGGGAGGCTGCTTTTAGATAAATATTCCTTTAATTGGGGTAACATTCACAAAACAACCATTTTAAAGTATACAATTCAGAGACATTTAGTATATTTACAATATTGTGTAGTCATCATCTTTAGTTTCAAAACATTTTCATCATCCTAAAGGGAAAAATTCCACACACTTTAAGCAGTCATTTTCCATTTTCCCTTCCCTTTAGTTCCTAACAACTACTAATCTGACTCTCTTTCTATGGATTTGTCAATTTTGGATATTTTGTATAATGGAATGGTATAATGTAGCCTTCTCTATCTGACTTCTTTCACTTAGCTACTGTTTTTGAATTTTTTTTCATGGAATAGCATGTATCAATATTCCATTTATTTTTATTGCTAAATAATTTTCCCTTTTATGAATACATCAGTTGTTTAATTCACTCACCAGTTGACAAACTTTTATGTTTTTTTCCTACCTTTCGGCTTTTGTCAATAATGCCACTATGAACATTTGTTTGAGTATCTGTTTTCAGTTTTACTGAAAACAGGAGTTTCTGAGTTATGTGGTAATGCTATATTTAACTTTTGGAGGAACCACTAAAATGTTTTCCACAGTGTGTGTACAGTGTACATTTTTGCCAGCAATGTATGAGAGTGCCAACTTTTCTACATCCTTGTCAACACTGTTTTTATTTTTTGTTTAGTTTTTTATTACAGCTATCCAAATGGGTATGAAGTGGTAGCTCATTGTGGTTTTGATTTTTCATTTTCCTAATGATTAAAAATCTTCAGCATATTTTTATGTGTTTAATGACCATTTGTATATTCTTTGGAAAAATCTATTTGGATGCTATGGTTATTTTTTAATTGGATTGTTTGTCTTCTTTTGCTCAGTTGTAAATATTCTTTATACGTAGTGTGGTGTATATCAAATTTTTATGAAAACATGATTTTGCAAATGTCTTCTTCCATTTCATAGGTTATCTTTTTACTTTCTTGATAGTGTTCTTTGATTTAGGACAGTTTTTTGTTTTTTGGATTTTTTTTGCTTTTGATGAAGTCCAATTTTTTTCTCTTATTACTTGTGCTTTTGTTGACATTAAATTTTTGAAAAATAAATTTATTACTTGGGTGATAAAAAGGAATTTTTAAAAGATTTATTTATTTATGCATACAAGAGCAGGGGGCACAGGCCAGAGTCGCGGGAGGTGAGAGGAGTCACCAGAGACAGAGTGGGGAACAGAACAGGCTCATTGACTGAAATACACTGCTGAGGGGAGCAGTGGGCAATGCAGGAGAGGTCTGCTGAACCATGTGGGTCCCCTCCCTGGCTGGGGATTGAACTTGTGCTGTGGAAGCTTCACAGTATGGTGCTCAGCCCGCTGCGCCACCAGTGAGGCCCATGAAAAGGAATTTGAGTTGCTTTTTATATTTTGTTTTCCCTTTCCTAACCAATTCCACCATTCTTCATAGGAATCCAGGCATGATAAAGAAAAGATAGAAAAGAAAGAGAAACGGGACAGTTCAGGAGGAAAGGAAGAGAAGAAACAATATCCTTTTCATTTTTTTGATGTTTTAAATCAGTATAATGGAAAGCTTAGTTACTGATCATGTTTAGAATTGTACTCTTGTTTGTATTAGGTAGCCTAAGTGCTTATGGGTTTATTAACTTCTAATTGTTCTCGCTAGTTAATTTTCTCACATGTATGGAATATGATGTATGTATTTTTTAACTTATGTGGTAATTGAGTTTATTTTATGCCACCGAGAGATATAGAGTCCCTCTGACTGTTTTATCATCTAGAGGGAGAAAGGGAACAGAGAATTCCTTAGCTTGGGTGGATGGGGAATAGAAGGCAAGATAATGCATAGTTGAGTAGAGCTGGTAAAGTTTGAGCCTACCAGACCGATCAGAGCCAGTTAGATTTTGCAAGCTGAGGGAATGAACCAAAAGATGAGACATCATTCTTCTTTCTTTTTTTCCCCCAAAGTTGTTTTCCCTTAATTTGTCATCTACTCATAAGTCCTCAGACAAGCACAGATAATGACGACTTTCAATCAAGGTGAGTGTTCTTTCACCTCCTTTCATTTAAAGATAGATGATAAAATGAGCTCTAATATTGTTGAAGAAACTTGATCCATTTTGTAAGATACAACTAGACTTTTTCACCTAAAGATAATGATCAGATCTTTTTTGGGTATGTATGCAAAACAAGTGTCACTGTTATTTTAAGCGTTTTCATTTTAAGTTTGCTGATTAGCCATATATTTTTTTTCCACCAAGATGTATTTAAGAACATCTGGTTTTCTCTTTGCCATTCCCATCTTCTCTGGATAATAAGTTACCTTTTTCAAGTACCTATACCCTTGTCAGTGGTAGTGATACCTGCATTTTATGGGTGAAGAAACTGAAACTCTTGACAGGATAAGTTGAAGAGGGTGAAAGAGATACTAGCTGACAGAGTCAACACTCAAAACACAGTCTTCATACCATAGCATGTTCTCTGTTCTTCTGTTTGCCTTTCATGCAGACATGTCCAGAGATTTTCATGTTTAAGTTTTTGTGTTTTTCCCCCTACCAATGCCAATGTTTTGGAAAACTAAAAAGTATGGTCTGTGCTTTTAGTTTTGAATTTAAAGTATTCAATATTTTTTCAAGATAATTATGCCTTATGTGAAATTTTAAAAAGTGTCTTAACCATCATAAATAAATTGTACATCCATAGTAGATAGAATGTTCAGAACCTATTGTCTATTTTAGCATTATTGGAATAGTTTGGTGATGTCTTAGGATTATTTGAGGTATATAGGATGATTTGCCCTTTACATTTAATGGTTTGAGGTGCCTGTAATTGAAGTTGTTGATTGTTTTCTATAGCTCCATTTTCTTTCTGTTAGCTATCACTTCTTAATGGCATCAGGTACACTACTTCCCTAATATTATTTTTTGTTTCTAATCTTTTCTGAAACCATCTTGATAACCAAGACTGCTTATGTTTAAGAGTGAGAAATGTAAGAGTCCCTTCTGTATAAGCTTTAGGATATAAATTTTGTCACATTTATTTCAGCTACAAAACAGGGATTTGAGGTTGCGAGATAGGTGTGTTTTTTTCTGCTTTGTTAGTCTGTGCTATTACCTTAATAGTGAGTAGGGTTAATGAGTTATGGGAGAATTTAGAATATAGTAGGGTTTTTTGTTAGGATTATTGTAAAAGAAATAATACAGCCCATTCTTCAGTTTTAGCCTAGTCTTCCCTTGTAAATTATAAACTCTTCATCTTCTTTTTTAAAAAAAAAATTCTTCACCTTCACCTTTCTTTTAGTCTGACATTTTGCTTTTTCCTTCTTTCACATGATCTCCTTACTAAAGGGAAAAAATCCTCTCATATCTTCATTAAGAATGGGCCAACAACCATTATCACTGACAATCTACACTGTGATTTTTACATTTTTTTACTCAATACCTAAATATTCTTTGGTATGTGAAGGTTATATTACTGATTTCTTTGAGTTCTTACATTGGCTATGGGTTTGTACTTTACCTCTGTGTAATCTCATAGGCATGAAAAGACTTTGTTAGATGTTAGTTGGTGGTTTTGGAGCAAAACTTATCAATTCAGATATCCTTTTAACAGATATTCAGCTTTGTGTCCACCCTATTTAATTGCTTGTTGACAACAGTGTGTTATTTCTTCTTCCATAGACTCTTAATTTTGTAAGACTCTGTTTGAATTTTCCTTTTTCTGGTTGTTGTGGTGGCCTCCTTCAATGGCATACATTTTAGTGTTGGTCAGGTCTGTTATATTTCCTTTCATCTAGAAAATTTCTGATTGGCACTACCTTTAGGTTAACTCAAATGGGCTGCTCCCTGTGCCTGTTAAGATTTATTTTACATTTTTACATTCAAGGATCTCAATTGTAAGATTCATTGTTGATTTCTGGAACTGTTTTTATTTTAATTGTGGTAACTTTATAACATTACATGGGTTCTAGGTATACGTTTTCTCACCTCAGCAACTGCATATACCTCACTATACCCATCTTTAATCAGTTCGCCTTTCTGCCATTCCCTCCCTCCTCTTCCACCTCTGGTAACCATCATTCTGTTGCCAGAGTTTAAGGGTATGTTTCTGGTAATTTGTTTGCTTGCTTGCTTTTTTTTTCACTGTATAGTGAAATCATACAGTGTCTATCTTTTTTCTTATGATTTATTTTGCTTAGCATAATCCTATTTTGCTTAGCATAATCCTATCAAATAAAGTCTATTATTGTAGATGACAAAATTTCATCTATTTTTAGGACTGACTAGCAGTATTCCACTGTGTAAATATGCTACATTTTCTTTTTACCCATCATCCAGTGCTTGTGTTGTTTCCATATTTGACTTTCATGAATAGTGGTGCGTGTCTTTCTGAATTAGTGTCTTTGTGTTCTTCGAGCAAATACTCAGAGGTGGGATTCCTGGATCACATGGTAATTCCATTTTTAATTTTTTTTCTGGTGGACTCTCCATCCTGTTTTTGAGGAGGGTAGATAGAGAAATAACACTGATTTATAAATATCATCCTGACTACAGAAACATTAAAATGGTCACATTTAGAATTAAGAAAATACAGTATATAAATGTGACCCAGATTAAATTCATTCCAGAGCCTTCTGTCTGCTTTTCCTGTCTCAACATTTTTTTAAAATTGGCTTTACCTTGTTTCTTAATATTCCTGCTGACTGACATCACCAGGACCTTCCCTATCTCTTCTTCATGCTGGAACATCCTACTTAGGTTTGTATGGAAGCAGCCTAGCCTAGCATTCACAAGAGTCTGAAATTCAAAGTTCAAACAATATAATTTATGGGCCTTAAGGTTAGGAGAAATCCAAAATACTGGAATCCATATATCATTAATATACCTTATAAGGGCTCAGGTTGTATTTATTTTTATTTCTTATTCACAAGTTAGTCATCAGTTCTGAGGAAACAATAAGAAGTGTATGTGTGTATTCTGAAGCTTAATGTAACTTACCAAAACGAACTTTTTAAAGTTCTAGCTCTCTTTTCTTGTCAAGAATATATTCTCTTTTCTCACAAGAGTAAATTTCCCTACTCGCGTTCTTAGGAAATACATGGCTATAGCTTCATATTTTAACATTTTTTAAATTAAATTAATTTTTTCCTTACATTGTTTTTATTTTTGTATAGTATTTGATTTCTCCCCTTAGGTGTAGTTCCCGTAGTTTTCCCACCACCAGAGCACCTGTAATCCATCACCATACGCCATCGCGCTCTTCTCTACCTTTTTTAGACCCTTCTTCTTCCTCTCCTGCTATATACCATAGATCTACGGTCAGCTTGAAAATTTTGTCTTCTTCCTGACCTTTGTGTGATTTCTCTATATTCTACTTGTAAGTGAAACCATCTGATAATTATCCTTGTTCTTCTGACTTACTTTGCTTAGTATAATCCTTCCAGCTCCATCCACATTGTTGAAAATGGCATGAGTACATCTCTCTCTTTTTTTTTTTGATTGCTGAGTTGTATTTCATTGTGTGTATATGTATATAAACCACCTCATCTTGATCCATTGATCTGTTTTGGGGCATTTGAGTTGTTTACATACCTTAGCTATTGTAAACAGTGCTACAGTAAACATAGGAGTGTAGGTTTCCTTTCAGTTTAATGTTTTTGTGTCCTCTGGTAGATTCTTTGGAGTGGAATCAATCACTGGGTCATATGGTAGATCCATTTTTTTGTATTTTGAGGTTCCTTCACACAGCTTTTCATAGTGGGTGTTGGCATTCTCACCAAGAGTTTAAGAGGGTTCCTTTTTCTCCATATCTTTGCCAGCATTTATTGTCAGTTTTTATAACATGACTGTGTGAGATGGTATCTCAACTGGTTTTGATTTGCATTTCCATGATTATAAGTGGTATTGAGCATTTTTTGATATGCCTGTTGGCCATTTGCATTTCTTCTTTGGAGAAGTGTCTTTTTAGCTCTTCTGCCCATTTTTTTACTGGGTTGTTTGCTTTGTTTTTGTTGAGTTGTATCAGCCCTTTATAGATCTTTGTTATCAGTTCCTTATCAAGTTGTATAGTGTGCAGATATTTTCTCCTATTCAGTAGGATGTCTCTTTGTTTTGGTTACTGTCTCTTTTGCTGTATAGAAGCTTTTTAGTTTGATATAGTCACAGCGGTTTATCTTCCCTTTTGATTTTCTTCCTTGCTTCTGGAGTCCTCGAAGTTGTTTCTGAGGGTTATGTCATGGAGTGTTTTGACTATATTTTCTTCTTCTTTTTTTTATGGTTTCAGGTCTCATGCCCATTTGGAGTTGATTTTTATGTATGGTATGAGATAGAAGTTTAGTTTCATTCTTTTGCATGTGGTAGTTCAGTTTTCCCAGCATCATTTATTGAAGAGGCTTTCCTTGTTCCAGTGTATATTTTTTTCCTTTGTCATAGATTAGTTGACCATATATGTATGGGTTTATTTATGTATGGAACTCAGTTTTGAAAGTTGGATTCAGCTGACTTTTGAGAGGTGTTTTGTGAACCTGATGCTGTGATAAACTGGACTTGCTTCCAGAACTTAGGAAGCTGTCTTCTTGGACTTTGGTTCTTGATTTCAAAGAAAGTTGGCAGTAAGTTCTGTCTTTCTGTATTTGTACTATACTACACTACATTCCTGTTCTAATCCTGCACTCCAATAAAATCTAATACATTTTTCAGGCCCGTCTCTTACTTCAGTCTCCTAAGTGTACCATGACTCTTTTATCCAGAACCAAGGTTGTAATTCTCAGCTCTTTCACAGAATGTGTGGCTTATTAGATGTATTTTCTTGGCCTCACAAAATATTTAATATATTTAAAAAATTGGTTTCCTTTATAAATCAGAAGAGTTGACGGAATTCAAATTTCGGTTTTTCTTGAAGATTAGGAGCATCTGGCGACACTGTGTCCTGATTTCTGCATGGCAGCAATCAGCTAGATCTGTCTCAGTGCTTCCCCTCTTAGGTAGAGAGTGGATTATTTTTTTATCCAGTTTAGCTCAATTTTCATTTGTTTCCATTACACACTAGCCCTTGTAAACAATGGGTTGTTAATTCCTGTCCTGAGCCTTTCTTCTTCTTCAGTCCATACTTGGAAACCATCTGCTAGGTGCTCAAAGGTTGCTGGTTTTAGAATGTGTTGCCATGTTGGTACATAGTCCTAGAATCTAGTAATACGTGTTGGAGTAAGGAATGTTCAGTTAAATTTTCTTTCATGTTGGTGTGTGTGTGATTGTGTGTGTGGGTTTGTCTGCAGAACCCTAGTCACTGATTCCTGTGTACATGAGTGTATTATCGACCCCCTCTCCTTAGACTGTGATCTTGTTGAAAGCAGTAACTTCATTGCTTCTAATCAGCCAAGTGCTTGTATGACCTTCTGTGTTTTACTCTTAACATGGAAAGCTATTTACAGAAGTATTAAGTATATATCTTCAGATTGATGAGAAAACAGCATTGACCTTTTCTGTCATCAGAAGACGTTTCAGTGTATTTATAGTACTTGGTAGTGCATTCACATTCTTAAGTTGCTTTGTATGCTGCAGCATATTTTTGGGGGGCAGGCTTATGCTTTAATTTTAGTCTGTAATAACAGTTAAATGTTTACAAAAGTTAGGAAATTCAAATTATAGACACAAGCTGTTTTTCTCTTTTTCGTAATCATCTTTATACTCTTTAAAGTACTGGGTGTTGAGTTGTGTGCACTGGTATTCATAGACACCAAACAGTTGGAATGAACAGGAGGAATTTTCTCGTTTGTTCCTTTCACTTAAGATGGATATAATCTTCAGTAAGGAACTATTTTTTTTTTAATCTGGACATAGGTATGAACACCAAGGCTCCAATGCCACATTTACCCTAGTGTGACTATCCCATTCATACACATATATCTTGAGAGACACCCCTAGTGCAGCTGAGATTCAGTTAAACAGAATCCCAGTTTTAGTTCTGTGTTAGATTTTATCCAGGGAGATTATCTCAGCAACTGTATTTGCTATGATAGGGATTCTTAGGTACCAGTCTAAGGGTAACTGAAGGAGTAAAGTACAAGTAGAATGACTGTCCCAATGTTTTTCTCCTCATACACGTTCATTTGTCTTTTTAACTTTCTTAACTGTCAACTTCACCCATTTGTAAACTGTTTGGTGTGGAGGGGAGAGCTATTGACAGAGAATGAGAATAATAGGATCGTGAAATCCTGACAGCTTCTAACACAATTTAGGGAACTAAATAATTCTGGGATGCCTCCTTTGAGGAGAAGACACTTCACCAAAAATAATTATTAATTTGGTGGACTTGTATTTTAGTGTCTCTTAATTTTTATTGCCATCAGTGGCAAGAGGGCTCTTTTATGAGGAATCTATGAACTATTGAAACATTTCTTAAGTTGGTGAATTTGGTGAATTCGATCATAAAATTAGATGTGTGTGTGTTTAAGTGTGTTTATGAAAGCATATGTGTGATAAGACATTATTAGACCGGCTGATAATACAAACCAGCCGGTTTTGTATTTGCCTTTCGACTGTGTTTTGTTCACCAGTCTGACTTTTCTTTTCTCTAGATCGCCCTACTTTTCAAATTTGTATCTTTCTGTCACAGCTCTCTTTAAAATAACATGATTTAAAATCAACTGTCTCAACTCTGAGAAGATAGGGTACTTTTGGGGGGCATATTATACATGATTTCTGATGCCCTGACAAACAAGAAGGGCATATTAGAACATAGGGAAATTACAAGTATAGCAGGGCCTATTTCTGACCCAGAAAAAAAAAGTGAAAGAAAGAGTCTCAGAAGATCCAGATAATTCCCAATAGAAAGTGATGTTTACAAATGTATTCTTGTTTTAGTAGAGTGTGGAATGCCACCTTTTGTGGGAATTTGAATTGCAAACTTGGTGTTACCAATGCATTTTGTAGAAAGTGTAGAGTAGAGGTATCAAGGATGAAGAAAAGCTGACTCTGAATGGAGCCTGAAATAGAAACCCTTGAGAAACATCAGCAGTCCTAGTGGTAAAAAAAAAAAAATACTGTAATTCCTTGCATTTAGAGCCTATGCTTTCTTATTTACTATGGTTAAGGTGGTATCTTGTTAAAAAGTTAATGAAACAATAATTTTAGAAGAATATTCCAGGTAAATATGGTATAAACTCATTGTTAATGAGAAGAAAATATTACTCTGTTGGAAGATAGAGTCCTGAAGGCTGAGTTTGGCATTGTTTCATCACTTTGTGACTTTCTTCTTGATGGCAGTTAGCTCTTTCTGAAGTTCACTGAACTTGGGGTGGTTTTCAAGTTTGTAATCCAACACTTCAGCATTATTTTATAAATATACTCTGGACACTACTGAGAGACTGACATCTAGTATCCTCTTTCCACTTGCTCTTGTGCTTGCTGATTTGTCATTCCAGGGTATGGACAGACCCCTAAGCTGAAGGTCTCCCAGAGGAGGATGCCAAAGCTCCATGCGTCACTCTCAGAACGATATCTCCCATAATTAAGAGCTTCTGGTGCTGTCCATTTAATGGGAATCTGCTTTAAGTCAGAAGATGAATATACACCACCATCCTCTTGATGAGACATTCCAAAGTCACTGATTTTCAGAACATTATTTTCACCTCCAGGCAGTTTCTTGCAGCAAGGCCCCTGTGTGTACAATTTTTACTTGAAATACGCCATCCAGAAGCAGCATCTAATGAAAATTTCACGAAAATTTCACTAACTGTTAAATTTAGTTCATCTTTCTTTCTCAGAAAGGAGAGGAAATCACCTCCTGGAACCAGTTCCTTAATGATGTAGATAGGCTGTATTTGTGTTTGAACTTCTATAAGTTTGACAATTTGGGGATAATTATATTGCTTGAGGATTTTTGGCTTCTTGTAAAAATTATAATGTCAATTCCTGGGAAAGATCATCTTTACATGTTTTAACAGCAACAGTAGTTTTATCCTTTAATACGTCCTTAAATATGTCATCAGAGTTTCCATTACCCAGTAAATCTCCTAATGTGATCAAGTCTTCATGATTGGGAACCCATAGCTTACTCTAGTGATGGCCATATAGATGATTGGCCATAATGATGGCCAATAAGATCATAATGATAATCTTAATTGAAACATTGATACTTTTTGGCAATTAAAAAAAGTTGAGATAAAAATCACATAACACAAAATTCACCGTTTTACAGTGGTTTTCATTATGTTGTGTGACCATCACCACTGTCTTAATTCTGGAACATTTCCATCGCCCCACGAAGAGGTTCCACTCCTGTTAGTAGTCACTCCTAATTCTCCCCTTCCCAGCCCCTGGAAAGCCTAATTATTTTCTATGGAGTCACCTGCTTTGGGGCATTTCATGAAAATGGAATCATGCAATATGTGATCTTTTGTGTCTGATTTCTTTTACTTAACATCATGTTTTCAAGATTCATCCATGTTGTAGCATGTATCAGAACTTCATTTCTTTTTATAACTGAATAATATTCCATTGTATGAATGTGTACCACATTTTGTTTATCCATTCATTAGTGATGGACAGGAACAATGACTTTTAAGTATTAAAATTGTAAGTTGAACATTAGTGTATCCACAATTATAATTGGTAATGTCAAGATTACAAATGATGTGAACAGAATGCTGTATAGAAACGATATGTAAATTATTTGTTAGCATTTCATGCAAGTGTGATTATTTTCTAAGGCCCTTCTAGCTCTGGTTTTATGAAATATGTGAATGTAGTATTTTCATCAATAAAGTTTAATGCGTTAAGCATTAGTTTAAAATTTGAACGCAAACAATGTCAGGCAGATAAAGTTATTTGCCACATGTTGTAATGATCATGTCTTGAAATTATTTCAATATGCAGTATTTGAAAATGTCAATACATAAAGGAAAGGAAATGAGTGTAATTAAGTCAATATATTTTTAAAGCAATTTTTATAATTTAGCAGACGTTGCATCTTAATATAAGTCACTATTAAAATTGTGTCCTTGTGAAAAATGTGATGTCATTTTTCTTTTTTGTTGATCATGTAAAATTGATTCTTTTTCATTGCTATGTGTTCTGTGTAATTTTGCAAGCTATTGCTTGCCCCTGTGGAATGTTTTGCTTATTTCTGTTTCATCTTTTCCTCCCTCCTTTTCCACTTGTTCTTTCTCACACAAAGAATGTTCAGTGTTTTTTTTTTCTTGACGAAACTATTTTTAATAGTTTCTAAGAGTCGACAACAAGAAATACCACAGATATTTCGTCCTTGTCTAGGGACTCTAATCAAGCCTCTGTTATCGGCAGTGATTTTTGTTTTTCTTAGATCTTCTTTCCTCTTTCCTCTTCCATCTTTCCTCTTTCCTCCTCCTCTCCCTCCTGCCTTCCTTCTCTTTTTCTCTCTCTCTTCACATCTGTAATGATTTTCTTTTCTCCTTCCCTCTCTTCCCCTCTACTCCTTTTTCCTTCCTTCCTTTCTTATCTATCAATATAATCACTTTGTTTCTTTCAGGTGAGATTGGAATGAAATTGTTCAGCTGTGACCAGAAATTTATTTTCCTGAGTAGATTGCCAAGAATTATGAATGAAGAGGGCCCATGTGCATCTCCTTAAATTATTCAGTTATCTGCTTAATTGCTCCATGCCGAAAACTTGAGTTGTGCATTACTGTATTTAACTTGTTGCTTAATTTCTACATGTTTATTTTCAGTAAATGGCTGAAAGTGTTAACTGTCCCATATTTTTAGCACAATGTGCTGCATACAGTTCCCAACAAACAAATAAGGTTACATGTGTACAGAATTTCACTTTGGATTAACTAAATATTGCCTGGGTTTAGTTGAGTTGTTTCTTTTTTTTAAATTGTTGTTCGTTTGTTTTTTTTTTTCCCAACCTGAAATGCTTCCTTTTTATTGTTTGAAACTGAAAATAAACAATTATTGAACCATTTTGAATTTACCTCATTTTAAAACTCAGTTTAATTTATTATTTGGCCTGTTTTTAATATTAGTCACTAAAAACAAAGTGGGAACAATGTCTTATGCAATGCTTAGGAATCATTTTATATAATAGTATGTGTACAACATTAAAATTGTTTATAAAAGAAAAAGGTACCAGCACTCACTTGTCCCTTGCCATTTCTTCTTGTAATTATGTTAGACAAGTCTGGGGGTGGGGGGAAATCAAAAGTTAATTGTGTTTTAATTCTACAGCTGCAGGAGCTTTGTATTGCTGAACTTTCATCTGGAAAAGTTTCACAGTGACATTTTTAAAAGAAAAATTTTTTATCTACTGAATTCTACCAGTGTAACCCTTTTTCTAAATAAACAATAGTTTTATCAAATGATTGTATATTATTGTGTATATTGTTGCTTATTCAAAACAGCAAAGAAATTCAGTAAGATTCCTAGCCTTTTTTTTCATTGCTCAGCCCATGGGCTATATTGGATGACATCTCATCTATCAACATAAAAAAATACTATTTGCTTACCTCTGCACCTGGGGTAAATTGAGCTGAAATCATGCCTAGGAATTAGGCATTTACTGTTCAGTTCCTTAGACTCAGTAATACCTATGTAAATTAAAATCATTTGGAGAATGACAATGAAACCAGTAAGTTTTTAAAGGATTGAGAAATGCTGAACGTATTTGGGAATTTGCAAAGGGATATAAATCTGGGTGGCCTTCTTTAGGTAATTGTAATTTGCGAAAGTTGATGAGCACAATAATTATGGGAGAGTGATCCATTCACTGACAGTTGAGCACCCATAAACATGCCTGGCATAAAAAGTGATAATGATGATTTTGGTATTGAGAGAATAACTGGTTTACTTCAAACTCTTGTCTGAAACACCAGGAATGAGCTTCTTAGCTGTTTCATTGCAGTCATATTTTGAAGAGTGCATGAATGTGAGTTGAACTAGAAAGTCTGCTACTGCTTAGCATCAGTGCCTCTTCTCCCTATGCTCCAAATTATTGAACACAGGTGATCTTTGGTTGTGACTTTGCTACAAATGCATTGAAGATGGAAAGTTCTAACTTTGTTTTTTTTTTTAAAGATTTATTTATTTATTCATACAAGCACTGGGGTACAGGCCAGAGGTGTGGGGGGGGGG
>JAGFMF010011922.1:2093446-2152496 GCA_019455555.1 Galemys pyrenaicus
CTGCAGCATGAGTTCGATCCCTGCTGCCGGCCAGGGAGGTGACCCACATGGCACAGCAGACCTCTCCTGCCTTGCCCACTGCTCCCCTCAGCAGTGTGTTTCAGTCCGTCTGCCTGTTCTGTGCCCCATTCTGTGTCTGGTGAATCCTCTCACCTCCTGCAACTTTGGCCTGTACCCCAGCTCTTGTATGCATAAATAAATCTTTTTTTTAAAGATTTATTTAATCTTTAAATCTATAAATAATTTTTAAAAAAGATTTATTTATGCATGCAAGAGCTGGAGTACAGGCCAGAGTTCAGGGAGGTGAGAGGATTCACCAGGGACAGAGTGGGGAGCAGAACAGGCAGACTGACTGAAACATACTGCTGAGGGGAGCAGCAGGTGAGGCAGGAGAGGTCTGCTGTGCCATGTGGGTCCCCTCCCTGGCCAGTGGCAGGGATTGAACTCCTGCTGCAGTGGCTGTGGTTTGCTTCATAGTGCGTTGCTTAACCCACTGCACCACCAGGGAGGCCCTAAATAAATAAACCTTTAAAAAATAAATAAAATTAAAAATAATAAAAAAGAATATTATTGCCAAGTAATACGACCAGGAGTTATTCCTGATTCCCTCACCCATCTTTTGAACTGGAGCAGGTAGTCTGCATTTGAACATTGAAACGTTAATGTGAAAATCGTGGTTTGTGCAGGATTTCTGAGGTGAGGACCTAGGCTCTGAGCTCTAGTGGTAAGTCATATACTGAAGGATCCCCTAGAAATTGAATACAAAACTACGGTTTGCATTTTTTTGCAGTCTATAGCTTTAACTCAATTTTCAAAAAGGTAGATGGCAAGTTTGTTATTCTGTGTCATTTCAAACCTTTATAACTAACCGTGAACTTGTCTTCTTTTCACTTTGTGAGAAGTTGGGAGATAGTTGTCCATCCATCTGCCTTGTCGTAAACACCGAGGTTAGGAGATCACACCTATCTCAAATGATCATGTACTTTGCAGTTTATTGTTGGAAAGTTGCTGATCCACAGTATAGCTGTTTTCTGTTTCAAAGAAGCATTTTTTTGTTCAGAATGCATGGAAATCCTAGTAGCCTTATTTTTCCCCAATTATTTATGTAATTATCTTATTTCTACCAAGAAGGATTTATGAACCTATATGGTACAATGTTTAAAAAGTAAAAAATGATTTATGGGTATAATTAATACCCCAAATGAGGTTTCATACTTCCAAATGTGTTCATCTGGCCATGAATCAGCCCTGAGAAATCTGATAGGCTGCACAGAAGGTAATATGGTCAGGTGCAGGAATTACAGTATCTGTCAAAAAGTCAGTGGAGAAGTGAATAGTGAAACCCGATAGAGACTTCTTTGCATTCTCACAAAGGAGCTTCATCTTTTCAGTAAATAACACAGAGGGATGTATCTTAAAAGGGCCTAGAATGTTAGTTGGTGGCCAACACCTCAAATCATTTTGGCAAGGATATTTCTACATAAACACCAAGAACACTGACCCAATGATCCAGGTCTCTGGTGAAAACATTTATATATATATATGTATTTCCATCACCAATTCACCTGTGCACCACCACCATAGTCCCTTGTGCTCTTTCCATCCCTGCTTTGATCCCAATCCCTCTTTCCCTGCAGAATGTTTTTGATTTGTAGTTGTCTGTTTATTTTTGTTTTGTTGTTTTTTTCTTGATGTTATTTTTTTTCTTGATCCCCTATATTCTTCCTGTGAGACCATCCACTAGTTTTCCTTCTGACTTAACTTCGCTGAGCATAGTCCCTTCAAGCTCCATTCATGTTTCTGTGAATAGCATTAGTTTATCTTTTTTGATTGCTGAGTAGTATTCCATTGTGTATATATACCACATCTTGCTTGATCCAGTTGTCTGTTTTGGGGCATTTGGATTGATTCCAAGTTTTAGCTATTATAAATAGTGCTGTGCTAAACAAGGTGTGCATGCATTCTTTTGAATTAATGTTTTTATGTCCTTGTTGAATAGTCAACAACTGTTAGCAATTGTTAGTAGTGGTAATATTTATACCAGTAGTTTTTTTTAAAGATTTATTTATGTATGCACACAAGAGCTAGGGTACAGGCCAGAGTCCAGGGAGGTGAGAGGATTCACCAGACACAGAATGGGGCACAGAACAGGCAGACGGACTGAAACACACTGCTGAGGGGAGCAGCGGGCGAGGCAGGAGAGGTCTGCTACGCCATGTGGGTCCCCTCCATGGCCGGTGACAGGGATCGAACTCATGCTGCAGTGACTGCGGTTTGCTTCATAGTGTGTTGCTTAACCCACTGCACCACCAGGGAGGCCCTATACCAGTAGTTTCATAACTGGGAGTCATGAGAATTAAAGTAATTGAGAAACTGTAGATTCCCTTGTCCCAATAAAGTGAATCAGATTCTCTTTGTGGCAAGGGCCTAGAATGTTTATAAACACAGTACTTGGGGGGCCTCCCTGGTGACCTAAGGGTTAAATCTCAGAGCTATTTCCTTGACAGCCTCTGTTGATTTACTTGACAGCCTGCCAGGGAGGTGGCCCACATAGGACACAGCAGACCTCTCCTGTCTCACCCGCTGTTCCTCTCAGTAGTATATTTCAGTGGATCCACCTGTTCTGCTCCCCACTCTGTCTTTTGTGAGTTCTCTCACCCCCTGCACCTCTGGTCTACCACCCAGTTCTGTGCAAAAATAAATAAAACCTTAAAAAACAAACAGTTCCTTGGTAATTCTAATGTAAGGACCATATTTGAGAATTAGAGTTTAACCAGTCTATAATCTCAGCATCCCTTGAGTTCTTACCTGAATTAGATAACAGAACCTGTCCAAAGGTTTGTTTCTGGGGGTGATAATACATTAGGTCTCAGGGACAACCCATGTTTAGCAAGGATATTTTAAAAAAGCAATAGGGGCCTCCCTGGTGACACAAGGGGCTAAGCACTGCACTATGAAGCATCCACAGTCAGCGCAGCACAAGTTTGATCCAAGGCCAGAGAGGTGACCCACATGGCGCAGCAGACCTGTTCTGCCTCGCCTGCTGCTCCCCTCAGCAGTGTATTGTAGTCGGTCTGCCTGTTCTGTTCCCCACTCTCTCTCTGGTGAAATGCTCTCAAACTCTGCACCTCTGGCCTATACCCCAGTTCTTGGGTGCATAAATAATTTTTTTAAGTTATGTGAGTGGTAATTAGTTTATTTATTTATATTTGACATCAATTGTGGGTCCCATGAATTTCCCACCACCATTTCACCTGTGCACCTTCCTATCAGTCCCTTGTGCTCTTTCTGCCCTCAGCCCATTCCCTCCCGCTCCACACCCACAACGTTTTTCTGATTTGTCCTTGTCTTTTTGCTTTTGATTTTTTTTCTTATTGTTGTTATTCTTTTCCTCGGTCACTTATTTGGTTCCCTTGTATTCCTCCTAGGGGTGAAACCATCCAGTATAAGTAAATAAATCTTTAAAAAAAAAAACAACAAAAAGCCCAAAATGAGCAGTAGCCTCTGTCCTGAGATCAGAGTTCATCTGCTCTTGTCAGGCCGTGCTGTTCTCATTTACTCTTAACTCCCTGCCTTCTCCAGCCCACTTTTACTAACCTTCCTAGATTTAATCTGTTAGCCTAGCAAGAGCTGGTATTGTTAGCAAGCATTGACCACCATGGTAAACAGTTGGAGTTCAGACCTGCCTTTGACACCACTTGCACATTCTTTAACTTGTATCCATAGTGGTTCACTTTTCTGTGATTGGAGTTGTGTTCAGGGCCTCATTTCTACTCGCATACTCTCCTGACGTTGGTCAGTGGATGTTTGTATAAATGTAATAATTCAATGCTTTAACTGTACCTCTAACCACTGCTCCAGCTGCACATTGCAAATTTGATGTGTGGTATTTCCATTTCCATACAGCTCAGTGTTTTCCAACTTCCCTTGTGATTTGTTCTTGGAGCCATGTGTTACTTACAAGTGTATTGCTTTAATTTCCAAGTATTTGCAGATTTTCCAGATATCCTTCTGTTATTGATATCTACTTTAGTTTTGTTGTGGTGAAAGAACATACTCTGAATTATTTAAATTCTCTTAAATTTTCTTAGGTTTGTTTTGTGGACCAGCAGTTGATCTACCATGTTGAATATTTCATGCACACTTGAAAATAATCTGTATTCTGCTCTTGTTGGATGTAGTGGTCTATAAATGCCAATAAGTCAAGTTGGTTAGCTATGTTCCAAATCTTCTCTTCCCAAATCTTGCTGATTTTCTGTCTGCTTGGCCTGTCAGTTACTGAGAGATACATATTGAATTTTGCAAATTTAATTGTGATGTGCCTTATTTTTTCTTTCCATTTTGTTTTTGTAACACTTTGCTTTACGTGTTTTCATTTTGTTATTAGATACATACGCATTTAGGATATGTGTTCTTGGTGAATTGACCCCTTTGTCAAAATGAAATATAATTCTTTATCCCTGGTGACACTCCTCATTCTAAAATCTACTTTAGGGCCTCCCTGGTGGCACAGTGGGTTAAGCAACACACTATGAAGCAAACCACAGCCACTGCAGCACGAGTTCGATCCCTGCTACAGGCCAGGGAGGGGACCCATATGGCACAGCAGACCTCTCCTGCTGTGCCCACTGCTCCCCTCAGCAGTGTACTTCCGTTGATCTGCCTGTTCTGCTCCCCGCTCTCTGGTGAATCCTCTCAGCCCCCCACACCTCTGGCCTGTACCCCAGTGCTTGTATGCATAAATAAATAAATCTTTTTTAAAAATTAAAATAAATAAATAAAATCTACTTTAATGTTACTATGGCCTCTCCAGCCTTTGTTTGTATTTGCATGATATATTTTTTCATCCTTTTCCTTTGTATTGAACATGGCCTTCTTGCTTTTTAATCCAGTTTGACAATTTTTGCCTTTTAATTAGGGTGTCTAGATCACACATTTAGTGTCGCTATTGATGTGGTTGGGTTTAAATGTGTATGCTTTCTATTGCTTTACTATTTGTCTCATCTTTTCTTCCACCTTCACTTTTCCTGTCTTCTTTTACATGCATTGTACTCCAGTTCCCTCCTTAGTTAAATGAGGCTAATACTAACAATTTTCATAAAGTTACCCTAAGGGTAAAGTAAAATTATTTAAACAGTGGTGCTTGGCACATATTTATATAGAGCTTAATATTTTTTAAATCAAAATATAGAGAACCCTCTAGGATATTAAGTCTCCAAAGGGTGTTGGTTCTAGACTTGTTATGTATGTATACACATAAATGAGGTAGATAGCTGTCTGCAGGTGTAATTTGAGTAGACAGTAAAAAATCCTGGTTCCAAAATATCTCCTCTACTGGCTAGCTGTGGTATATGAAATTCTCACAATTAAGCTCTTTACAGGCACTTCTGGAAATGTGCCTAATGGTTAAATTAAGGCCCTGTGTGTGTTTGGGGGGTACAATCAATTCTGCCATACAAATGGTTTCTGATGATGGACCATCCATGCTCCCATATTTCCTAGGAAAGCACTGAGAGGTTTTGGCTAGACAAAAGTCAGGGAAAGGGACATGGCTTGATTCTGGAGGAGTGCCACAGTTGGCAACTCATATAGTGCTTGAAGGTGAGAGGAGAGGTGGGAAAGTTGACAAAAGGAGCTGGCCTCATTGACGGTTTAACCTTGGACTGATCTGTGAAGTTAAGCTTCTGGGTTTGTGTTTGCTGGTTTCCTCCAGTTTTATTGTAAGAGGAATATGTCATACTTTATATTTGTTTGATTCTTGCAATAGTTGACTTGGTCATACTTTACATTTCACTGACCTCCAAAACTTGAGATGGCTGATTTGGAAATCTAAGTGTCTGTGCTTTGTGAGCAGTTGTGCATCCCCTTCTTTTGCTGTTTCATTGTTCATCCCTGTGTACTCCTTGACAATTCACAGTAGTGCACACTGTACACAGTAGTGCAGGGACTGTTTAAAGCCAGCACTTAACACAGTATATGACACAGTATCGATATTTAAAAATTATTTTAATCATTTGTCGTTTCCTCCAAGTCAATAGAAACCTTCTAATCAGATCAACAAATTATTACCACCTACTTGATTCCCTGCCCTTATTGTGCTTCAGTTCATTTCACTTGGGTCATTAACCTCCTCTAAATAGAACCCCAACATTGGCCTTGTGCCCTATCTTTTCCCTGGGCTGGCAAAGTATGAAAAGTGCTAGACAAGTGTTTTACTGTCTCAACTTCAGCTCTCTGGACCTGCTCCAACCCTAGGTGCAGATTTTGGGAACAGGAATTTTCTCTTGCCCCTTATAGCTAAACTCACCTATGTACCATGTTTCATGAACATAGTCCTTCCTTTATATCCTCATTTGTCCAGAGCTAGTGTTCATAGCTCTGGCATCTACTGCTCAGCCTACTGTCCTCTCAACACATATGAAACTAGTGGTTGTGTTTGTACTGAGGAGTTTGAGAAAGTTTAAAGACAATGGAAGAGGATTGCTAAGAAGACAGAGGGCATTATACCTAAGCTTAGCATTTTGGGAAATTTTCCTCTGAATTGATCTGAAAAAAGAAGGGGGAAGGAGATTCTTTTCCTCTTCTGTGCTCAGGCCCCAGCATGATAGTCTGTATGCTTTTGTGAGCTAGTCTGAAACCCTAACCACCCTTTGTTCTTATGGGAAAATATGTTCTGAGTTTCAAACAGTTAACTTTCAAATAAAATTGGGAACACAACCCATTGATATATTGAAGATGACCAGTAGGTTAATCCAACTATTGTTTCTTTACCAAGGAGACTGAGTAAATCAATTTCCAGATTAGTCTCTATACAGCAATGAGGGCCACTCCTTTCCTATACTGGCCAAGTAACAGAGAATGTTCTTTATCCCAAGATTGATGTAATTATTTTTAACACTGGCTTGGTGATAGAAATTCTCTTATTGGTACTTTTATTTTGGTGGTGGTGGCCACTACTTTGGAAATGAAATTAGTTTAGAGCAACTTTCAAAAATATTAGAGTTCAATTTTTTTCAAATACATTTTTCTTATTCAAATGCTTATTGAGGAAATTTACATGACAGATTTTTCCAGAGTTTCTTCAATTGTTTCATTTTGGTGGCAGGTATAAAATGTAGATGTGTAATGTCCTAGAACAGGAATAGGGTAACCTTTGAAAAAAGAACATTATGGGTAATAGAAGCTATCAACCAGAGGGACCTTTCATGTAATCATACTCCCAATCATTTTAGAGCTAGTATGCTGAAAGATGAAGTCATTAGGAGCATTTCAGAGGGTATACCTCGCTGCTCCCTGCAGGATATGTACAGGGAAATCCTAACTCTGCCTACTGGTACAAAACTCTTTCTGAAAGGAAGAAATATATGTCCAACATGCTTTCTCTGCATTAGTGAAGCATTAAAATTGCTGAAGTATGAAATAGTGATTTTCTTTTATGTTTCTTCAGAAAGCTTCCTTAGGATATTTTAAAACCATAGTTCGGTTAACAAAACTTCCATTTACCTGCCAATCACATTTGGAGAACCGACACTCAATATCTTAGCTGAGACACATACTAAAACTAAAGTGGCAAGTGACTTTCTATAAAATTCTGACTCATGTAGCCCAGGTACCTGCTAGCATTATTAACAATATGTCCTCTTTCAAGGATGAATGGAAGAAGACTGTGTTTTAGAGGGGGACTGAGGGTTTGGTCCAGGAGAAAGTAAAGTATGATGGCAAGCATTATTTTTTGTTTTGTTGTTTAATTTTTATTTTAATTGTTTGGGGTGACATTTTTGCTCTTCCATATGTGCACTCACCCTCCCCCAAACCACCGCTGCCGGTACCCCATCTGGATGGAAAGCATTCTTATAAGTGCTAAAATGAAGCATTGAAACATCGCTTATTCTACCCTTTAAAAATTTGTAATCCGAAGGCATTTAGAGGTCAGAGAGCTATTAGCCTGTAAGCTAAACATCTTTACTATCCTGGGCACCCCTGGTTCACTTTGCACACTAAATATGTTATTGTAGCATGCTCTAGAGTGCACACACGCATAAGGAAATCATTTTCTCTTTGACTCACACTTTCACTTCTGATCTCCATTTGTCAACAGGTTCTAAAGCTAATCCAGTCAGATAGTTAATATAAGAGGTACAGAAACATAGGAGAGCCTATTGTTTCAGGGAACTCTAGTGAATTATTTCATGAAACAAAGAACCTTTAGGAAAATGAATGTGCAGTCTTGTAACCGAATTTGAATTTCATGTATTGGCTTTCCTGAAAGTGAGGACTAGCTCTATTTTCCCTCTTTTTTTTCTCCATGGTTAGTATATCTTTTGTGATGGGTTCTCCTGAATTCTAGAAACTAGGTTTTCTTGCTCCATTTATTCATTTTAGTTATTTACCATCAGCTTGCAACAATTAAAGAATAATCATTTATTCTAAAAATGTTAATTGATTGTATATGATGTAGGAGAAACTGTACTTGGCCCTGGGGATCCACAAGCAAAGCAAGACCCCTCCCGAGGTGCTCACGGTCTGGGAATGGAAGGAGATAAATCAACGGGCAATTCCTAATTCCTACGCAATCTGAGTAGTGCTTTGAGAGGAAAAGTACAGGGTGCTGCGAGACCACAGAGGATGAGTGTGAAGTTGAGGAAGGAGGGGTTCAGTGAAAAACTTCTTCAGATAGATGATGTCTATAGAAGCACAAATCTCAAAGTCATTTGTTAGTACATGTCAAAGTATTATTCAACTAATTAATAAAAGAATCAGTGACTCAAGAATGCTTGTGCACAGAGCATTTGAGAAATGGGGAGTCATGTAGTCAGTGGAGAGAAGAATGCCAAAATGAGATGACTAAGTGATTCAGAATTGACTACTAATGCTTTATTGTGCAATCAACTGAAATTTAGGGGGTTATTCACTGAAACAATCACCCTCCAAAAAAGTGAATTGCATCTTACCGGTTTCCTGCAAGTTAACCTCTAAGTTTAAAAGGATAAAGCTGTCTGGACCCTAATCAGTTGTGGATGTCAAACTTACAAAACTTGAGTCCGCTAACTGATAGGCTTGTTGAAAATGTGCTGGCATGGCATCTAACGAGTCATGAAGGCATCAATTTCCTCCCTCCCCCGTTTTTTTCAAAATAGATGTTTCCCTATATAGTTTTTTCGTTGACCTTGGCCAATTTCTAAAGAGTGGTTTTACTCACAAAAGTCTGCAAGTCTCATTGTGTTTTTGTGCCAAGACAATTAACTGTTTAATTTATTATTTTCCATAACTAGAGGGGATGGAAATTAGATATAGTTGTAATGGGGTAGGTATTGTTGTTCACAGTTATTTACTCCCCACCTTTCCTATAAGAGGCGTGTGTAGCTCTGCCCATTGCCAGGTGACTTGCCTGTGGGAAAAACAGATTTATTTTTCGAGACAACGGTCATACTTTGTCAATAGAGTCTGAATGGGATATACTATCTTCAAGTAAAGGTTTAAGAAGATTATGTGGTTTGACTTTGTGTTTTGCCTTCTGCCAAGAGAACAGGATAGCCCAGGTCAGGCCGCAGGGTTGGGCCTGCAATGAGAAGACATGTATGTCTACAGACTAAACCCAAGAAGAACGGCACACAGTTAGCAGTGACCTACCATCAGCCCACAGTTTACATGTGAGATGACTAAAAAAATGAAAGGTTGTAAGCCACGTTGATTTGCTCCAAAGTTAGGGAACAAGACAGGAATGCCCACTCACACTATTCAACATTGTACTGGGAGTTCTAGTCAGGGCAAGTAGGGAAAAAATGAAGTAGAAGTTTCTAAATTTTTTAATATATTTTTTGTTTTTAGATTTTAAAGGATGGGGTTAAACTACATCTGTTTGTAGTACATAGTACATAGAAAATCTTAAGGAATCTACTAAAAAGTATTAGAACTAATAAGTGATTCCGTCAAGTTGGAGAATTAATACATAAAAATCAAGTGTATTTATATATGATAGCAATGAGCAAACTGAAAATGAAATAACAAAACAATCCCATTTATAACAGCATAAAAAGATTACAATATGGAGGGATAAGTTTAACAAAAGTGTAAATCTTATGTTTTTAAGGCTATGAAATATTGTTGAAAGAAATTCAGCATGATACAAATAGAAAGGCATCTTGTATTCATGGATCAAAGACTTGCTGTTGTTAAGGTGACAGTACTTCCTCAGTTGTTCTATAGATTCAACCCAATGCTTATCAGAATCCCAGTTGGCTTTTTGTTGAAACTTGTAAGCTGACCAAAAAATTCATATGGAAAATTAAGGGCACACATTTGCTAAAATAATGCTGAAAAAAAAGGGAACAATGTTGGATGCTTCACATTTTCTGACTTCAAAACCATCTACAATGTGAAAATAATCAAAACTAATTATGGCAATGGCATAAAGATAGTTACACCCTAGATCTTGTATGCATAAATAAATAATTAAATCTTTAAAAAAAGCTGAGAGCAGTGGGTGAATTGGTGGTGGGAATTTTACAGGGACTACGCCTGAGAGGAGAAAGTACGCAGTGTACAAAAAGGAAGAATAATGTAAAAAATATATAAGATAAAATGAAAATGTAGATATATGCACTAAAGAAAAGCTAAAAAAACCCACCTTGAAGATTTTATTCTTCTGAATCTGAATTTGTGATTTCTTTTGGAGAAGGGCAACATCAACAAGAGTTTCTGGTTTATGACACAGATGCCTCAAGTAAGACATTGCCACAGTCTTATCTGTGTTATTAGTCAAGAAAAGTACTCTGCAATAGCCAAGAGAAAAAGTAATGTAGAGAAAGTGTTAATAATTTTAGCTACTTTATAACAATAAATGCCCATATTCTATTTAATTATAATTATTTACAGTTTTAAAGTGTGCAAAATCAGCACAAAAAAACAAAAAAGTTAACAAACCTTTTGAGTGATTGTATTTGGGTAAGGTGAGAAAAGCAAACAGATTTTTGTCATTTGGCTAAAACACGCGGAAAGTAAATAACACTTTAATCCTCATGATGGAGAACAAACTAATAACCACTTTTGTTTCTGAGTTGCCAGTGCTCTACTATACATAGCTTCTATGTTTGAAATCAGTCTGTTTTAATAGACCTCAATTTGTAGGCATTTATATGCACACAATGATAGATGACCACCCTATTTAAAGCATTAAATATTAATTTTGAAAAATTAATCTTACATTTTGTTGCCTAGATTTTCCTTGTAATCTAAGTGTAATGAAGAACGAATGCATTTATATATTTATGAGTTGATTAAAAATGAGCTTTCATGGATATCAAGTAGTTTTACATTTTTGGAATCTTTTCATTTTAATTTAAATTAATTTAAAAATCATTGTACTTATATAATACTTGCAGTATATTCCTCACTGTAATAAATCCAAGGAGGAGTCATCTAACTTTTTAAAAACCAAATATATCAAATAACTGATTTTTGGGAGGAGTCACCTTGGTTAGGAGTAGTAGATTGACTTTGGGCTTAGTGAGACATTATTTGTGAGATTCAAAATCATTCCTGGGTTTAGTTAGGTTATTGATAGTGTATGAGGTCTTCAGGAATATTCCTAATGCCCCGTCTGCCCAAAGTGCAAGGCCAGATGTTGTGCTGAAATATCAAATGTGCTTGTGGTGCCTGGCACAGAAAGTGTATCTTTAGTGGAGGGGAAACAAGATTTGAAATACATAGAGTTTAGTTTTAATCAATGCCTCACTCTGAATGGATATTTTACTCACACATGATTTTGCAACATCATAAACCGAACATTTGAAAACCATTGCCTCACTGAATCATGCATATCTTCCAAATATTGACATATTTCATGATACAATATAAAAATCTCACATTTGTTGCTGTAACCATTGATCGAATCAGGAAAGTATGTTTTGGAAAGCTGTCATGGTGGCAGATACAAGTTCTCTAAATTCCAATTTTTACTTGAAAAAACTTGCATTTTATAACTGGCCAAAAATGCTGTCAGTTTTTTTCCTTGCAGTGACAGGCTCCCTTTGTTAATTTTAGAGAAAGCGTCTATCAAGAACCCAAGTCTCAATAACCAAAGTTTGTCAGTAATTGTTTTAAGTAAAAATGGTGTTTTATGAAACAAGATGCTTTTATTTATTTTTTATTGAGATATAATTACATATAACACTATATTCATTTCAGGTGTACAACATAATGATTCAATATTTGTAAATGTTGCTTTTAAATTGCAAAAGTGTTTTTGAGACGGTTAGACTTCATGATGCAGTGGAAGTGTGTTATGCACAGGCCCCATTTTGTCATATATAAAATTTAAAAAATATGAACTCAAGGGTCAACATTTATAACATTACTCTTTTTCACTGTTCCATCAAAGGCATTCTTAAGTGCAACTGGCATTTTTCCTAAAACTGAATATGGTGGTGACAAACCCAATTACTGCTATCCTTGTGTTCCACTTCCCAGTTTCCTAGACCTGCTGTAACAAATCACTATGCTCTGGAGATCAGAACATCAGGAGTCTGAAATTGCTTTTACTGGGCTGAAAGTTTTGGCAAGCCTGCCCCCCACCCCCAGAAGTTCAAAGGGAAAATCCATCTCCTTGCTTTTTCCACCTGCCAAAACTGCATTCCTTCATTCCTTGGCTGGTGTTCGCTTCTTCCATCTTCATAGCCAACTGCACAGCATCTTGCTTCAGTCATTACATTGCCTTCCTGTGTTCAAATCTCCCTCCATTTGACCATCCTAAACGATGAAATTGTCTCTTCCTTTCGAATTCTAACAGATATTAACGATTTTCCTGTCTATTGCTTTGACTATGATCTCCAGTACAATGATAAATAATTGTGATAGGCTATCCTTGACAAGGTTATTCTTGCCCTCTTGAATAAGTTGAATGGGAATGCTTTTAAAATTCCTGAATGATCTTTCCTCTAGGTGTTTGGGAGAGTTTCATTTTTATGTTAAGTTCCTTTCTATTCCTATTCCAAGCAGTGCCTTATACTTAAAGTCTATTGAGTTTCAGTGGCTGTCAAAATATCTCCATTGTATATTGTATTTTGAGAGCCTTAGGCAACCACTGGTTTGCACATTTAGAATGATATGGAAGACTAAAATGTGAATTAGTTTCAGTATAGGTAGCTGTTGAGAGAGGTTTTTGAGTTATATTAACTGGATTTGAATCCAACTCTATCATTAACTAGCTGGGCAAATCACTTAACGTTTTTAGGTCTCCGATTCTCCATTTGCCGAAAGGGTATGATAATGTCATCTACTTTATTTTTATTTTTTAAAGATTTATTTATTTATGCATACAAGAGCTGGGGTACAGGCCAGAGCGGTGAGGATTCACCAGGGACAGAGTGAGAAACAGAACAGGCAGACTGACTGAAATACACTGCTGAGGGGAGCAGCGGGCGAGGCAGGAGAGGTCTGCTGTGCCATGTGGGTCCTCTCTCTGACTGGGGATCGAACTCGTGCTGCTGTGCCTCCGATGCTTCACAGTGCGGTGCTCAACCGGTTGCGCCACTAGGGAGGCCCAATGGCATCTCCTTTAGATTCACTTATTGAACAAATATTTATTCAGTCAGTCATGTTTTAAGTACTGGAGACATGCCAGAGAAGAAAACAGTAAAGATCCACAATGAGGAGCTCATGGTAAGGAACTTTGACTGTAGTGAAGCTTGCCAGTGTTTGCACAGCAGCTGGCATATGATAAATGCTGAATGATTATTATAAATTGTTGCAATCGCAGTTGTTACTGCTCTTCATGAGAATCTTGCATTGGTTTGCAATGCAAGGTTTGTCCAGTAATTCAGTAAATATGTTTTTTGTGCCTACATGTGACAAGCACTTTCCTTAAAACTAAGGGTAAAGAATTTGGGGGGGAAGGTGAACTTTTTTCTCGGCCAGGTTCCAACATTAAAACATAAAAAAAACGCTGTTTATGAGAAAATTGAAAATCTTTCCTTTTCGTTGGGAAGCATTTGCGGCCTCATCTGACACTTGAAGCAGATTTTCTTTTTAATTAGAAAAACTGTTTATTATTGAAATTCTCCACTATTTTCAAATACAGTGAGAATAATGTAGTGGACGTGCTTATGCTTATTGTTCGAGTTCAGCAATTATTAGTTCATAGTCACTCATGTTTCAGCTATATTTCCACCCATCCTCCCCCGTTATTTTGAAACAACTTCCAGACATCCTCTCATAGCATTTGTCACTATGTTAGTGTGTAGAAATAGTTGTTTTGGTCATCCCCACGCAGCTTGCTGTGACACTCATTATACCCGGCTTGTACTCCTGTATGGCAGAGAGAGCCTTCCAATTCACAGACAATGGGATGGACTTAGGCAAATCAGCTATTAATAGGCTCTTTTCCCACGATGTGGTCTTGTAGTATCTAAAATAGAATAAGTAAAGGGGGGACCTTTTGATGACCTCCAGATAAACAGAATTCCAGCAAACATGAGCAAATAGAAGGCATATGAATTTCTAAGATAAAGGGTCATAAAGGTCTTGCCAATCATACAGCTATAGATTTCTTTATTTTAAAGGTTTATTTTTTTTGGCATAGGAAAACTGGGGTGTAGGCCAGAGTGTGGGGGGTGGGGCAGAGCAGAACAGGCGCATCTACTGAAATAACACTGCTGAGGGGAGCAGCGGGCGAGACAGGAGAGGTCTGCTGAGCCATGTGGGTCAGCTCCTTGGCAGTGCATGGAATTCAGACTGCAGTGACAGGCAATAGCTTGATAAGCACTGAGGCTTTAACCCTGTGCCACCAGGGAGGCCCACTATAGATTTTTTTTTAAAAAAAAGAAATTAAATTTAGAAGAAGAAATTGTGTTTTTTCTTTCAATGGCTTATAATGTGCTTATGATACTTTAATTCATTTTTTATGGTTGAAAACAAGGAATAGAAGTTCATCACTTTTATTTTTGCCTTTCCTCTCTTCCATTGTTCCTGAAAACGCATAGGAAGTGACTCTGAGTTAGTGTAGGAGTCATCAAACTTTTATGTGAAGGGCCAGATAGTAAATATTTTAGATTTTGTGGGCTGTAGGGTCTCTGTCACAGCTGCTTAATGTATAATGCAAAAGTAGTCATAGATTCTATAAATAAATGGGTGTGCCTAAGTTCCAATAAACTTTGTTTATGAATACTGAGATCCAAATTGCATATAATTTTCATGAATCACAAAATATTCTTCTGACTTTTGTTCAACTGTTACAAAATTTACAAATCACTTTTAGCTCACAGATCATACAAAACAAGAGATGAGCTGGGTTTGTTGTGCAGACTGCAATTATTGATCAGTCTGTATTAGTATTTCAGAAGAGATGGAAGAAATGTCCCATTACATTTGACAAAATTCATAGAATAGTTTTACACATATTATTTCATTTCACCTCTAGAACTGCTCTATGAAGTGTATAACCTCATCTTCCCATTTTACAGATGAGAAACTTGAGGCTCACAGGACTGCCTAGGCCACACTGGAATTGTCTGTGGGTCTCCACCCATAGATAATCTGATGTACTTGGTCCCAATTTATGTTTCACAACTGGTTTTGTTTATCCTTTCCCAGGAGCCATTTGGCAAAGTCTGGAAACATTCTTTGGTTGTAGAAGCTGAAGGGGAGGGGAACTGGCATGTAGTGAGTAGTCCAGTGATGGCTCTGGACATCCTGCAATACACGGGACAGCCCCTCACAACAATGAATTAGCTGACCACAATGTAAATTGTGTTCAGAGCTGGTCTAGAATTTAGACATTGCTCTATGGGAAAAGCTCCTCAAGTGAGATCTGAGGTGACAGCTTGTCATCTCTTCTTTATCTGTGAGACAGGAGTGAGAGCTCAGTGATAACTTGAATAATTCACATCAATAGAAAATATGAATTTTTAAGAAAACATGATTCTTGTTCTTCATTGACACCTTTTTTCTCCCCTTGAGCTGCTAATGATATGTTAAATAGATGGGTTTTAGGTCCTCCTCTTTGATCTCATTCACTTTTTGGGATCCTATTGAAGACACTAAAGGCTTAGATAAGCCTCTCCTTGGTAACAGGGAGGTTTGCAAGAAATAGCTTATCTATTTACTTGAAGAGCTCCTGCTCTGAAACACTTGGGAATCTGATTGGCTTAGGAAAGACTGGAAGCTTTCCAGAAGGGTACAGCTAATTGGTGCTTTCAGAGAAGAATGCACTTATGTGGCCTGAGAGGTCTGAATCTGGAGAAGGAAAGTGTAGAAAACATAATTTCTTCCAGTTCGGGCTAATGAGATGGCATGGGGCTTAGGGAATATTAGTGGAGGTTGATTAGGGTATGTAGAAAGCACTCATGAGAGATACTTGTGACATTTATAATGCAAAGATTCAAAACAATGAAATACAAAGGAAGAAAGAAAACGCATGGATCAGTGTTTCTCACAGTGTGGTCCTTGGATCGCTTACAAAAGAACTACATGTGCTACTTGTCTAAAATAGAGATTTTTCAGATCCCACCAAGACCTTTTGATTCAAGGAGCCCTGGAGGCTGTCCAAGTGTTTCTGAGGTGGGCTGCAGTTTGAGAAGCACTGGTGTAAAGAGACTTTTGACCCTAAATGGAGGATGGTCAAGATGAGTGTAATCTGAAATAAAGATGTCCTTTGCCTTAGGAAAGAATGTCTTCCTGAGAAGTTGTGTGTTAACAGAAATTTTCTAAATTTACATTCGTTGTCATTGTTCTAGTGGGACTCATTGTTATTTAAAAGAAGCCAAGGGCTTGGACTTTCATAGAGTGAATATGCATATTCAACTGATCTTTTAAAATGATTGGGGGATATAACCTGTCCTAATCAATATTAGCTAACTTGAAAAAAATGTCGGTCTTTAAAAATATTCACTTTTATACCTATTTCTGTGATCCTTTAGTATTTTTGCCTTTCGCAAAAAACGTTTTGTGTCAATTTGAAGCTTCGAAAATAGAGCGAATTAAGTTTAATTAATTTTGACAACCACTATAACATGCTTGTTATGATTATATAAATGAGATCTTTGTGGCTTCCATATCTGTTGTATCTCGTGTTCAAACAAAGATCTCACATTGGAGCAGAAATATGCTGATTAGATGAATGACATTAAGTACAAAATTGTATTGTGCTGGGTGCATTTGAATTTTACACAAAGAGCAGACTCAGAGTCTGATTATCCTAGTCTCTGATTGCTTTGTCATTCACAGTTTTGATAAATGGTTTAATCATTTAATGAAGTGATAATTTGCTATTGAGTCAACAAAATATCAAATTGCAAACCTTACTTCTCAAAACTGAAGACTAGTTGAATTCTCATCCATTGCATTAGTTAATAGTGTGTATATATATAATTGTTCTAATTTTTTTACTGCCCTTAATCACTTCCACTTGATTTGATAAGGCCCTCACAGGCTTTCTGTAGTGATTTTCATTTTGACAGGATGATGATAATACATGGCGCATTGAGAATTACAGAAACTCCAATAGAGGAGAATAATGACTTTATAGTACAGGGATATAGAGTCCCTATTAAAAAAAATCAAATCCGTGAATAAAGGAAATGCATTTTCAGCTTGTTTGCAAATTATCTGTTGAAAGGGGCCCATGCCAGTCTGCATTGTTTTCAGTGTAAAGGAATCCAGAAGAGTATAGATTCTCAGAATTGATGATTGTTAGAACTGGAACTTAAGATTTCTCTAAGTCAAATGTCTGAAAGGAACACACAAGATAAATGAGTGACTGCAATGTAAAGGGGAGCTCCTTTCCCCTCTTGCCCGTGGAAATGTGGCCTATGTTACCAAATAATCTGATTTTTCAAGGGATGCCATAACCTAGCCTTAGTATTTCATCCTCTTGCTGAGTAGCTCCCCAAACCTGGTGCTCCTCTCCACCACAGGTAACTGGACCAGGGACACATGCCTGTCCTTGAGGGGTATTGCCCTTTCATAGGCAGGTAGTCCACTCTTGTGACCCAGACTTAACATGAACAAGAACATAATATTCCCTCAGGACATCTGATTCATACCACAAAGGAACCAGTTGGTTGGTAGCAGAGCAGAAAATAGACACGCCTTGGTTTATAGCACTGTATATGATTCAGAGGTTTTGGTTCATACCTGGCCAGATGTATGTCACCACATCACCACAAGGCACCCATAATCCTCCACTATAAACCACTGAGTCTCCTTCCCTTTTTGCCCCCTTCCCTCCCTACCCATTCCCTCTAGTAGCTTCAATTCTATAGTCAGAGAGAAATTAGTATCTCTTGCAATTAATGGTTGTAACACCACTATTCAGTAAAGTTATAGTCTGATCTCACAGTTTACTAAAATAAGTTTCAGGTGGATTACATAGTTAACTAACAAGAGGAAAAATGATATAATATAATTAAACATGGCATCAAAAACAAAGATCATAAAGGAATAGACTTGAATGTAGAAAAAAAATTTCTATGTGCTAACAAATTAGAAAGAAAATGACATATTGACAACATTAAAAGAGTATTTACAAATGAAATCATTTGTAATCATTTCTAAACCCATACAAATAAATTAAAAAGAGGAACAGGGCCATTCCAGAAGAAACAGGAATGTAGCGTGAACATGGGAAAGCAAAAGAAAACAAGGAAGCAAGTGACCATGAAGTGAATGATTAGTCTCAGAGATCAGAGACTTCAAGAAAAGGATAGATTAAACCAAAAAAAGAAAGGAAAGAAAGAGCCCAGTGCACTCAAGGAAAGAGAAGTTGCCCAGCATCCTTCCTGCTTATTCTTCCAATATAACACACACCTAGGCCCACCTTACACATCCTGGTTGATGCCAACTTTATTGACTTTTCCATCAAAGCCAAATTGGACTTAGTGCAGCCCATGATGGACTGTTTATGTGCCAAGTGTATCCCTTGTGTAGCTGACTGTGTCATGGCTGAAACTGAGAAATTGGGACAGAGTGACTAAGGATCTCCAAGGACCCAAGATTTGAACCATTATCATGACAACGAAGATGACAGCTTAGTACAGAGAATAACTCAGCACATGTGCTATATTGTGGCCATGGTTGACATGGAAGACAGAAGATTCCCAGAGTTCCTGTCATGTACATTTCTTTCATAGATAAAATGTTGAGCAGATCCAGATGATTATGGAGACCCTCGCTTCTAATTCTTATAGGACCAAGTTCCTCTGCCATCCTGCAACCAACTTTCTCTGTCATCATTTGATTAAATATGCTATAGCACAGATTGTTGTTCTTCCACTCCCGTATTTCCTCTGTTATGAGCTGAGTATG
Source organism: Galemys pyrenaicus (assembly GCA_019455555.1). NCBI lineage: Eukaryota > Metazoa > Chordata > Mammalia > Eulipotyphla > Talpidae > Galemys > Galemys pyrenaicus. The sequence goes on from JAGFMF010011922.1 coordinate 2,112,746, forward strand.
CTTAAATACACCCACCTTTTGATGTTGTTTAGAAAATGAAAAAATAAAGAACAATAATCTTAAAAAGGGACAAAGATAATGACAGTTAATTTAGAGACATGTAAATAATGAAAAAACGCTGTTCAAATTCACTGATAATAACAAATTAAAATGAAACAAAATGTCTTGCCATAACATTTCCCCCCCTAGTTTTGTCTATCACTGACAAAGAACAAAAGTAATAATAATACCTAGTGTTGACGTGGGCACGGGTAAATAAGTACTTTCAAATACAATTGTTGGGAGAATAGATTAGTGTAATTTTTCTGGAGTGTAATTTGGCAATATGTTTCAAAGGTATTAAATGTACATGCTCTTTTTAAATTTTGTATTGAGGTAACATTGGTTCATAATATTATGTAGGTTTCAGGCATGTAGCTTTATAGTTTCACATCAATATATGCTACATTGTGATGTCCACCAACAGTCTAGTTTCCATAAAATTGACCTCCTTTAACTGATTTGCCCAGCCCTGTCCCTCTGGTGAGCACTATTTTTTCCCCTTATAATCCAAGAGTTTTTATTTTGCTTTGTTTGTTCATTTTCTTGGTTTTTTTTAAAAGTTCAAGGGCACCGCTTTATATTTTGACCTCTGTTTATACTATTATGATATCCACCAAAAGTCTACTTTCCATCCATCACCAAACAATTAACTCTCTTTACCCATTTTGTCACCCTACACTGCCTCTTCCCTTTTTGTAACCATCATTCTGTTGTCAGAAACTGTTTGTTTTTGTTTTGTTTGCTTTGTTCTTTTTTCTCCAGAAATATTTTATTCATAAAATTATTTTCATAAAGAATACTTTGTTTCTTTATCTTGTATATGAGTGAAATCATATGGTATTTGCTCTCCATCTGATTTATTTCACTTAGCAGAATCTCTTCAAGGTCCATTCATGTGACAAATGGCAAGATTATATCTTTTTTACATCTGAGTAATACTCTTTTTTTAAAAAAACAATATTTATTTATGCATGCAAGAACTGGGGTACAGGCCAGAGGTGCGGGGTGAGATTATTCACCAGAGACAGAGTGGGGAGCAGAACAGGCAGATAGACTGAAATACACTGCTGAGGGGCGCAGTGGGTGAGACAGGAGAGGTCTGCCACGCCATGTGGGTCAGCTCCCTGGCCAGGGATCAAACTCACGGTGCAGTGGCTGCAGACAGCTTTACAGTGCTGCACCTCAACCTCCTTTGCCACCAGGGAGGCCCCCTGAGTAATATTTTAATATGTCTATAGTCACATTATTTAAAAATTTTTATACTAAATATTATTTGAGGTAATATTGCTTTATGGATTGCATGTGATTTAGGAGTGCAGGTTCATACCTCTTCAAATAAATGTTGCCACACCATGCCCACCACCAAAATACCAATGATCATCCACCATAGTCCATTGGACTCCCTCTACCCTTTGTTCCTGCAATCCCTAACCTCAGTCATGGTCAGTTGCCAAGGGTTTGTTCTGGTTTGTTTTTTTCTGGTTTGTTTTTTTCTATTCCTTTGCTTTGTTTCTTTTGCACATGTAAATGAAATTGTATACCACGTCTTCATCAACTCATCTGTTGGTGGACACTTATCTTGCCCCACATGGCTATTGTGACTAATGCTGCAGTGAGCATGGATATACATGTATCTGTGACAGTTTTTGTATTGAGTAAATACCCAGAAGCGGGATAGCTGGATCCTATGGTAATTGTACTCAATATTTCTGGAACCCGTATACATGTTTTCCCCATACATGCCTGCACTAACCAACAGTGTACTAAAAGGTTCCCTTTTCTCCACATCTTCCCTAACACTTGGTGTTTATTGTTTTTTGATATCAGTCTTTCTAAGAGGTGTGAGGTGGTCTCATTGTAGTTTTGATTTGCTTTTCCCTAGTAATAACTGACGATGAACATCTATTCTTCTGTATTGGCCTTCTTTGGTGAAATGTCTGTTTAGACCCTCTGCCCACTTTAAAATTTTTGTGTCATTGTTGTTGAGTTGTAGTAGATGTTTATATAAATGTGCATGCCATTTAATTGAGTTGTTACAATGGCAAGAATTGATCCTAAGGAAATGGATATGTCATATGTTAGGAAAAGCCTACAATATTATTTTATATTGTTGAAAATTTAGAAGCCATATGATGGATTTAACAATGTGGAATTAATTTCACTAATTCTGATACATCCATGAATTAATCCAAATACATCCATGTATTGGAATACTATTTACCCATCATAAATAGTGTTATAGGAGAATAACATGGAAAAATGTCCATGATGTATCACTAAATGCAAAAAGGTAACTAATTGTGTATTGAGTAGTAATGTTTTATATCATTGATATAAATATAGGAAGGATATAAATTAAAATGTTAATGAGGGCTATTTCGGGGTGGTGAGATTGTGGATGACTTTCACATTTTGTGTCTTTCAGAGTTTTAGTCCCAATTTTTTTTTTGCATTAAGGAAGCATTAACCTGAAAAAAACCAAAAAGTCAATATTACAATGCAAATTATTGGTGTATGCTTTTTGTCTACAAATGCAACTGAATGAGGAAATAATGGCTTTAGTTAGTCATCTTGGGCCAAGTCCAATCTACTAGTCCTGTGCTAAATTTCTATAAGCAATAGCAGGGGCCAGACAGACTGTGGTAGTTTAAGTGGGAAAATTGCTGGGAAACTTGCCTTACTTGATCCTACAATGCAAAGACAAGTGCTTTTTCTGACACTTATTTTTCAACCTCCAGTGGCCACTGAATGTCACTGTGGTTCCAAGAAAATGCAGTGAAGATAAGGTTTCTTTGGTCCTGGTAATGACTGTGGAGAGTGGGATAGGAAAAATAAATAGGCAAATCAGTACCCAAATTCTCTAGAGGACTGCACAATGCCTACAGCCTCATATTTCTATGAACACTACTATTGGGCTGATTAATGAGCAATGAGAACAAAGTGTTTGAGTCAACATTTCTCAGCCTCTAACACCTTCTAAGTTCCATGTAGGAAGAACCAAAAGCCTCAGATTGTGATCCTGGCTATGTCAAACGCTGGGCAGATTCTTTCAGTGGACAGGTGGGAAAACTGAGCTCAGAGATGGAGGACAGCCTCAGGAGGTATGAAGGGGTCGCCCAATATGCTGACTAGGCTCCTACTTTTTGCACCAGCAAAGCAAGGGCACCAACCAGTGATGTCTTTCTTGGAGGCAGAGGGTATGTAAGAGAGGCAAACTAGAGGAAAGTGTCAGCATCACTATGAAGTTGTGTATGATATAAATGCCATCTGTATCTCCCCTGTGAACCCTTCAGAATAATCAATGCCTTGTCAGTAGATTTTGCACTGAGGTTGAGTAAAGAAGTGCCAGGATTGATGGACAAAATCAGACACTGCCCCCAGGGAGCAGCTAATTTATGAATTACAGTAGCCCAACATACTCCCTCTTCATACATGCTCTTTCCAGGAAAGCTGATTTGTCTAATTTACATAGGCCTGCCATTATTGCCTGTCCTGGTATCTGAGCGCCTCAGAGATCACATGTAATTCTGTAAAGTGAATCTCCAGTGTACCCAGACCATGTGGTTGTCTCTGTAGTACTCTCTCTAGCCTGTTGCTTTACTCGTCATTCATTCTTTTTTGGGTAAGGAAAAGCAGGCAATTAGAGATTTGCCCTCAACTGTCAGTCCTATTGCCCCCATCCCTGGCTGCTCCCTTATTTGTTCATCCTGCTTTCTATCGGAACATTCCACTCCATGCTGTCGCTCATCCCCTCAGGGGCCTGCTCTCTCTGAAGTCGCCTAGCCTGAGATTAGTCAAAACTGAGACTAGGATTTTGTCGGCATCCTTGAGTCCTCTCTTTCTCTTTCTTCCAACTTATCAGCAACTCCATTGGATCTACTTGGGAAAACACACAGACCTTTCTCACACCTCCACTGTGACCACTGTGGTTGAAAACACCATCTTCTCTCTCACCTGGGCTGTTGGAACAGATTTCAAAGTGTTGCAATAGATTTCAGAGTGTTTTCCCTGCCCCTACCCTTATCTTCCATAGACTGTTGTCAACAGAGTAGCTAGATGACCCTTTCAGAACTGATGTCAGAGCAAATCATTTCCCTGATCGGACACACCAGCAGCACCCCATTTGTCTCAGCATAAAAGCTGAACTCCTTAGAGGGATCTGAAAGGTCCTCCCTGACCTCCCTGATTTCATCTCCTATCGCTCCTCCCGTGACTGCTCACTGCACTCTGCCCAGTGACTTCTCTGCTGTTTCTCAAACACACCAGGAATGCTCCCCCCTCGGGGCTGTCAGTTATTGTTCCCACTGCCTGCGCTGCTCGCCCCTACATTTCAGCCAAGATCTTTACCACTTAAAGGTTTCTGCTTAAATCCTGAAATGGCTTTTGTGAGTCATTTTTTTGTGATCTCAGGAAGCAGGAATGTAGGACCAGGGGAGGGAACCAGGTAAGAGGGGGACGATCCAAGGCTCAGCTTAGAGTTGAGCACAGCTATAGGCGATTATTTTCTCAATCCTTTTGGATATCTCAGAAGACTCATGACACCATTTTCTGGGGATTAGAAAAGGATTAGTATGTTATTCATGTTAATTTTATTTATAGTAGCATAAGATTACCTGATTTCTCTATAGCTCCCCATGACCTATGCAAGGTTAGCTACGTAATTTGTGGAACACCGTGAAAAATGAAAATGCAGAGTCCCTTGTTCAAAAATGAAGGATTTCAAGTGTAGAAAAACATGAGGCCACGTACAGTGCTCTTCTACACACAGGTCTCTGTGTGACTCACAACAGAGATGGACATCCATGACCTGGGTCCTGCTTCCACACCTCAAGGCTTGCTCCAAGGTGCCTTTGCTGTCCATGGAGTCAGGGAGTCATGGAGTTAGGGACAGGAGGTAAGAGCCTCAGTGTCGGTCTGGAGCAAGACAGTGTCATGTGGAGTCCAGCTGAAGTGTGAATGGAGCTAGTCACCATAGCTGTAGCTGGAATAAGGAGTTAAGTCTGAGGGAATTTTGAAGTGTTGCAGAAGAGGAGTCTGATAAACCTTATCACCCTCTATGCCTTTCTCCAATTTTGTTTTCTTTGTTTATTAGGTCTTTGCTATCTCCTTCACTAGAAGGCAAACTATATGAAGGCGGGGACTTTGTTTTTTCTCTATTATGTTATGTACCTAGAATTAAGTCTGGCACGTAGTAGGTGCTCACTAAGTTTTTTTTTTTTGAATGAATGGATGCAGCAGAGGCAGCGTATACTAGTTAAGAACCTGGCCTCTGAGACCAGATCCATGCCAAAGTGTAAGTGCTTACTGATATGTACTGACTTTTACCTCTCCTTTTGCCTCCACCATATTTGAATAAGGTGCAGATTACATTGAACATCAATAATAATGCTAGTTTCGCAGTAATTCTCAAATCCTTTATAAGATAGGTCCTATTATTACCCGGTTTTGCAGATGTGCACAGTGTAGATCAGAAATTAGCACAGACATCCTTAACGGGGACATGATATCGCCTACTGCTCATTTGGAGGGGATGGCTGAGAAGTCCATCAGGGACTGTGGAGCTGGTGTGACGTGACTCTGTGGATGCTTGCAGATGAACTTTCTGTCTCTTCTAAAACACTGGAAGAGTAGAGGCAAGTAGTTTAGGGTATAGGGTGAAGAGATGAGACATCAATTGACTTGTGTCCTTGAAAGCATTTCCCCAGAGTAACCCCACAAATTCTCAGGAGGTGGTTACCTTTTGGCCCACATTTTAACTTCAGCAAATGAATGGTTATTTGTACCCAGTTAAATGAATGAGGGCTGCATTCCCAGCTACAAGGATGTGTGTGTTCCAGCATCAGTTGTCACTAGTGAGTGGTCTGATGGTTGGTGGGGCCACACTTTGGCTTAGTCATGGAGGGCTCAGAATATAACACAAGAATAAGATGCCTTGGCCTTGGGGTGGCATGGCTCCATTTTTACTTATTGAAATAAGTATGAGGAGGTATAGAGAAGGACCAGATTGAAAATATAAGAGATTTTGTTAAGAGAGTAGTCAGTATGGAGAGGAAAGATTTTTTATGGAACCTGACACACATACAAAGTCAGATGGATTCTATTTAATAGACCAATCACGTCTTCATGATGATAGGTTGGAGATGGGTAGGAGATAGGGGGAGGAGATGAATGTTTTAGAGGACATAGGTCAGAGCTTCTGGAGCTTTGATATGAGATAGTGTGGTCAGGTGAGAGGAAGACAATGACAAGGCTACTAATCTCTCTTCCTCCATAACTCCTCTTTTCTCTATACAAAGGAGCTAGGGCAAGTTGTAAGCACTTCCTAGCCCATGTATCCCATGGAGGCAATGAATTAATGTATTTGGGGGATGAAGAACTCAGGTTTTCACTCTTATTCTTCCTCATGTCTGCGACTTTGCCTTGACTGGTACCTTTCTGCCTCTAGTTTGTGGTTTTGGTTGGGAGATAGGTGTTGACTTATTATAGAACTTGTGCTAAGAAACAGACCTTCTCCTTAATGGCTGTTTTCAGTATACAAATAGGATAATAATGATGGTCTTGATTTTCCATCTGTTGGTTGATTACTAAAAGATTTCTTCCCTTCTTCCTAGGTACATGGTACATGTCTACACCTTCTAGAGTTCCTTATACAGTAGTAGGTTCAGCCACTGGACTATGTTCTCCCCAGTGAAATGTGATTGTGTAGGGTAAGTGGAAAAGTGACTAGGCTTTTCTGCCCTCCTGCCACTGGTGTCGATGATGGACACCTATGGTCCTGCACACATGCCTCATGGTGGGCACCTCAAGGAGGGTGTGGGCATGCAGAAGTGGGTGCACCTGGGCTGAGACACGCAGTGTATAAGGATGGCTTCACGAGATGCCAGCAAAAAAGAGAGCAAAGGAGAAGAGAGAGGAAAAAGAGAGAAGAGAGTAAGCAGGAGAAAGGCAGAAGAAGCAGCAGTAAGTAGTAGCAGAGACTCAAGAGGCTGGAGAGCCCAGAGAGTAGTGAAATGTGCCAGGTCCTGCCAGCCTCCTGGACCCCCAGTCTCCCCACCTGCCATGTACCTGGTCACAAATGATATAAAGAGTAATAAAAGCCTGAAAAAGCCACCGAGGGCTCCAGGACTCCTCCTTGACCCATCTGCTCGGATCGGATATTCCTGGTCCATGCCTTCTTGCCACTACAGATTGGACGTCACATGTGTCACTCAGAGGCCTTAAAAGAGTGAGTGACCCTCCTCCATACTACAACCATGACGACCTAGCTTTGACCAAGCAGACGAGGTCCATGATGTTGGGGTGGAAGGGAAGCTTCCTGAAAGAAAGTGAGATCTCTGAGTGATCATGGAGCATAACTGCCTCGTTGATCTTGATCATGGACTTATATCACAAATATCATGAGAGATGTTTATCACCTTATAAAAAACACTGTGTTTTTAGTACCATTTGTTTTAGCAGCGCATCATTTTCCCCTAAAACACTGTCAACATGCTGTATATTGCATGTCATCCCATTCTCCTGGCTCTGGGTGGGGCCTTAGCAACAAGCTTGCTGTGTTGTCGATGGCAACAGAACAGAAAACAGGTCATAAAGCCCATATGTGGAGAGTAGCAACAAGTCTTTATTACAGCAGCAGGAGATCCACAGGTAGCAACAGCATTATCCTTCAGCTTTTCTGGTGGGAGCAGCCCAGCCTAGTGGCTTGGTGTAGGGTAAATACAAAGTTATCAGGTTTTGCCGCCCTCGCGCCATTAGTGTCAGTGATAGACACCTGTGGTCCTGCGCGCATGCCCGCTGGCGGCCCCTGAAGTAGGGTGTGGGCATGCGCAAGTGGGTACCTCTGTGGAAAGCGACTGGGCGTATGAGGCTAGCTTCACAGAGACGCTACAAGAGCCCAAGTGTGGCGGTGGGGTATGGCGAAGTGCGGTGGAGATTGGTGGAGTACAGCAGAGAACATGAGAGCAGCTAGGACAACAAGGAGACTGCTTGAACTGATGATGAACTTACCCGGTCTGGGATGGTTGCCGGAAACTTGGGATGCAGCAGCCCTGTGCCAGTCCCGGTGGCGGCAGGCCCTTCGGGCCCTATTGGGGCCCTTTGGTCTCCCACCGTCCTTTCTTCCCTGGCAGAAGCAGCACTAAAGGCAGCAGTAACAATGGGGGAAGCATCCAGCAATGGCAGTGGTGACCTGGTGAGTACCCAGTGAGTGGCTGTGAGAAGCCATGAGAGGCCCCCCCGGAGGGGCCCCATTAGCTTTTATGTGACTTATAGACAAAGCCAGCACAGGACCGAGTTTAGGCCTAATCTGCAGGAGCATGTTTTGAGCATGGAACTATACATCAAGGGTACCTGTTAATTACTGTTTTCCGCACATAGGGACCACATCTCAGGGCTCCATGTTCTCTACTAGGCCTCCTGTGCTGGGAGGTCACAGGGAAGAACAGTCTGAGAAACTCTGAGAAAACTCTTTTCTCACAGGCCCTACATAGACTCATATCAGAGCCCCAAATTCAATTTATGTAGATGAAGGCAAACCTCCTTACACCTGTAAACAGTGATTGAATTGTTCCTGTGGTGGGATGTTTGTGCCGATGCAGACAAAATGTCACTTGTCCTTCTGGAAGGGAAGGTGACCTGGCCAAGAGTAGGGGTCAGCTTCACTTGGGAGTCAAGTGTGTTGTCTGCCTGTGGAAACACCAACTGGCCTATACTGAGAGTAAGGCTGTTAAGAATTTAGTCTCATTAACAGCAAGCATAAATCAATGGAGTTAATTATCCCAGGTGAAAATATCTGAGAGTGTGATTAGTTTTCTTGAAAAAAAAATTGAAACAAAACCTTTACAATTCTAATAAAACATGCTAGACATGGAAAGAAAAAGTCACATTTTTTTGGTCATTCTAACTTGATTCTGTGGTTGCTAAAGATTGTATTCTGTGGGAAATTTCACTTGAATGGCTTATTAGAGCTTCAGATTTTCTCCAGCAAAGGAAAGTAGGATTGTCAGAGTTGCCAAACCTCAGAGACACTTGATACAAGGCACTCTGAATCTTTCTGGTACAGAAAAGCCATCCTTTCTTTAGGTGGCTAGAAATGGAATCTTTTGTCTTCCTAGAAAGCCACAGAAAGTCTTTGTTGATTTCATGAAAGGAGAATATGGGTTTAAGAAGCATCGACTGTGTCACCTCCTTGAAGACACTGAGAAATGTGCACCTTTTAAACATGAAAGAAGTAGAGTGTGAATTATTTTCGCTGGAAGGTTAAAGGGTGATTTCAGAAACTATAATTCTTTAGCAAGTAAGATTTACTCTTTATAATTGGGGGACGGGAGGTGAAACTGAACAGAGAATTTAGCCCATGTTAAAATTAAATATTTGTTTGCATTCTAAAGGAGAGTGAAGCTATAAATCACGAAAATTTCTTTGAAACAAAGTCTTTGAAAATAACTTTTCATCTGTTTCAAGGGGAAATACTCTAGCACCTGGTTAGTGCCAGGTGGTATTAGCAGTTAATTGAAGTTTTTCAAACGGGCAGAACATATTTTGATTCAGTTGGGAGCTGTTTGTGTATATTTTTCCTTGGTCACCATTGTTCTGGTATCTGCTTCCGAGTTTGACTACTTTAGATACTTCATACAAATGGAATCATAAGAGTATCCTCCTGAGACTACCTTATTCTGCTTAGTATAATGTTCTCAAGTTTCATCCAAGCTGTGGAAAATGGTAGGATTTCTTTTATAAAGACAATTATTCCACATTTTTTTCATCACCCATCTGTTGATGAACATTTGGGTCATTTCTGGATCTTGGCCATTGTAAGTAGTAATCAGGTTTGAGAAGGTGTAGGGTAAATAATTAGGGGAATGGGCTACAGAAGGAATAAGGGAAAAGACAGTGAGGGTCATGCATTATTACCTGGCATCTACTTAAAACCTAACACTGTTCATAGGCATGAGAAAGACACTATTCTTGGGCTCCAGTGAATTCACTGTCTGGTCTGGTGACAAAGCATTATATGGATGAATCCATATAGGACAGATGGAGATTATTGTACAAATTGGAGTTACCAAATCCTGTTCCAGAGAGTAAATTCTCAACTATTTCTGCAATATGGCATTGTAGCTCTAAGGCGATTGCAAAAATTTCCAAGGAAGATTAATGGCAGTTTACCTCAATTAAAACATTTCTTTGCATTTAAATTTTGGGACTTTGGAGAGGGGATTCACAGCATTGTGACTGTTGCAAAATGAAATCATAACCAATGGCTGTTGTGACTCTGTTTGAGTTGAAACTTGCTCCCATTGGGCTTTCTGTGTGATTGGATACCATTTTTAATCTTCAAAGCTCTTTGAAGCAATTTGGCATGATATTAATGTATAGTGTGTGTGTGTGTGTGTTGTGTGCTGGTCAGTGGTGATAAATACTTAGCCGTTATCCCAGTGGACAGGGTGGGGGGGGTGCAATTTGTGGATTTTCCAATCCCCGTGGTGTATAAATAATTCCACATCGCCAATTCTAAACTGTTAATTGAACATCATTGAATATGGAATTGGGAAGAAGTATGTACAATTTAGCTCTCAAAAGCTCCCACAAGCAGGCTCAAGCACACCACTAGGGAATGGAGGGTGGCAAGAAGGGAGACAGGATGAGGGATGAAAGTGGATGGGGATATAAAACAAAGGAACAACTTAAAAAACTCTAAAGAAAGAAGCAAGATCAAAGGTTTGGATAATTTTGAATTGCCTTATCAATTTCTTGAAAAAATCAAAGTTGTTATTAAGTCACACTGCTAAGGGTGCTGGCCATCTGGCTGAGCAACCTCAGACAGATAACTTTAGTCTTCACTTTGGGATTATTGAAATTATACTTTTAAGAAGTTGGTCAATTTGAAACTAATCTATGGCGATACAAATCAGAATAGTGGTTGACTTCTGGATGGAGATCAGTAGGGGCATAGGGAAGCTTACTTGGGTGCTGAAAACTTTCCATATATTGACCTGGCTGGTGATTATTTATATATTAGCTTATATCTCAATAATAAATAAGAATAAAAAGTTACTTTGACCATCCTTCACCCCGGCCCCTAAACATTTCTTCTAGGTATATGTTAGATAAAAAACTTTGGAAAGGGAGTAGAAGGCAGGGAAGAAACACAAATTATTTTAATAGGTTATGTACATGCCAGTAGCTGTACTGAAGATGGTGTTTTTGCACAGTGTACATTTCACACAGCGCATTAGTCATTACACTCACGGCTGTATTAGCTAGGAAATTGGGATCAGGTAAATAACACCAGGAAGTAATGACTGTTGACATTACATGTAGTAATCTGTTTTCCTGGAACAAACTGCAAATGTATTCTGTTTGGAATTAATACAGTATTTTAAATTTTATCCATAAAAAATGACTTATGAGATTGAATCCATTAGTTTAATGGAATATCACAATCATTATTCCAAACTTATTTATATTGCAATCAGTAGAATGGGATGTCTCTTCCGAATAAGAAAATGAATGTGAATGCCAAAGATTTTCTCTTATTTAATTTTAATAATTGTAAATCATCATATGTGATATGTATTTTTCATATTTGTGCCTGTAAGTAAATCCTACCAGAGAAAATAGAAGAGGGAAAAGTCACATTAACCCTTGCAAACTGTTTCAGAAGATTTTAGGATTTTACATTCCCACAGTGAACTGAGGGCATGGAGGCAGGGGCCCTGATGGGGTTCAGGCAATGAGCCATGAGCAACGAGCAAGAGAAGGCCCACGGCATGGCTCTCATTGCTTGAATCACCTCACATTTCACAGGAGAGTTGCATATCATCAGGATGATAGTCAAGGTTAGAACTTCCAACCAAGACCTAGGAAAATGCGAGAATGGCTATTCCTTTTGGAAAGAATGTTCAGAAAAAGATGGGTGGGATATCATCGACTCCATTGCCTCTAAACATTAGTGGATCGGCAGCCTTGAAATTTGCTATTAGACGGTCATTCCTGTGATTTGTAGTATTGTGTCTGCAATATGGCCCCCTTCAAATATCCTGCCACTTACAAAATTGTCTTTAGCAAGTTTTTTTTAAAGATTTATTTATTTATGCAAAAAGAGCAGGGGCACAGGCCAGAGTTGTGGGAGGTGAGAGGATTCACCAGAGACAGAGTAGGGAGCAGAACAGGAAGATGGACTGAAATACACTGCTGAGGGGAGCAGCGGGTGAAGCAAGAGAAGTCTGCCTTGCCATGTGGGTCCCCTCCCTGGCCAGGGACAGAACATGCGCTGCAGATGCTTCACAGTGCGGTGCTCAACCTGCTGCACCACCAGGGAGGCCCCTGTGTTTAGCAAGTTTCTTTTTTTTCCCTTTATTTATATATATTTGACATCAATTGTAATCCCCATCACCATCTCACCAGTGCACCATTACCTCAGTCCCCCGCACTCCCATCTGCCCTCAGCCCTCCTCCTCCCCCCAAGTGTCCCCAATTTGTCCTTGTCTTCTCATTTTTGGTTTTTGTTGTGTCTTTATTGTTATTATTGTTCTTATTCCTTTCCTTGATCCTTATTTGTTTCCCTTATATTCCTCCTAGGGGAGGAACCATCTTGTATTTTTATTTTGCCCTCTGACTTGTTTCGCTGAGCATCATCCCTTCCAGTTCCATCCATGTTCCTATGAATGCATCTAGTTTTTTATTTTTGATTGCTGAGTAGTATTCCATTGTGTATCTGTACCACAGCTTCCTGATCCACTCATCTGTTTTTGGGCATTTAGGTTGTTTCCAGGTCTTCCCTATTGTAAAGAGTGCTGCTATAAACATAGGGGTGCAGGTGTTCTTTTGACTCAGTGTATTTGTGTCTTTTGGGTACATTCCTAGGAGTGGGATTGCTGGATCCTATGGAAGTTCCATTCTTAGTAGATTGAGGAACTGCCATACTGCTTTCCATAATGGTTGGACTAGCTTTTAGCAAGTTTCTTAATCTCTCCATGCCTCAGTATTATCATTTGTAAAATGGAGAGAAGAAAAATACCTACATTGGGGGCCTCCCTGGTGGCGCAGTGGGTTAAGCAACACACTATGAAGCAAACTGCAGTCACTGCAGCACGAGTTCGATCCCTGCCAACGGCCAGGGAGGGGACCCACATGGCACAGCAGACCTTTCCTGCCTCGCCTGCTGCTCCTCTCAGCAGTGTATTTCAGTCCATCTGCCTTTTCTGCTCCCCACTGTCTCTGCTGAATCCTCTCACCGCCCTGGATTCTGGCCTGTACCCCAGCTCTTGTATGTATAGATAAATAAATCTTTAAAAAAAAAGAAAAATACCTACATCGCAGACTTCTTGTGATGAGTTAATGTGTAAGTGTGCCTGACACAGCAAGTCATGATTGACTTATATTGTCAAGTCTCTTTCCTAAAGGAACCATCTCAGAGGCAACACTTTGAAAGAATGAGTTCATCAGAGACCTCTGTATGGCACTGTGTCCTCTATAGGAAGAGTTGAGGTTTCAGGGATCAAGGACTGGAAGCAGGAATGGCTCCATTAACCATTACTCCCAAGGACCCTGGAGGATTTTGTTTTCTGTCTCTAAAACTCTAAGTTTGACAGTGTTAGAGGACCTGGAGTCCTCCCAAAGGGACTTCATCAACAAGGATTCCATTGACCTTCAAGTTATAACTGACATCTGGACCCGTTCCCTGTGTCCAATGATCAGCAGCCCAAAAGAAGACTCACCATTCTGCCAGGCATAAGTGACCCAATCAACAGAAGGCGATAAGGACAATGATCCACAATGAGAACAGGGAGGAATAGATGTGGAACTAGGGTGGCCCATCTGTTAGTCACTAATCCATCGTACTTGTGGGTGAACGTATGCAAGGTTTCGCATACCTGGTTACTCACCACAGCCTAGGAGGGTGTATTTAGTTCAACCTGGTCCATGTTTCCTCCCACACAAAATAGATGATCAGGTGTACATAGGTTTTTGAATGAAACAAGATATTATGGAGACCTTCATCTTTGCATTGCTCAAATCATTGCAAGTGGCAGTGATTTCTGCCACCCTTCTCAGGATGTGATACTGGTTTTATTTTTTATTTTATTTTTTTAAGATTTTATTTATTTATATATACAAGAACTGGGGTACAGGCCAGACGCACGGGAGGTGAGAGGATTCACCAGACAGAGCGGGGGACAGAACAGGCGGATCAACTGAAACACACTGCTGAGGGGAGCAGCGGGCGAGGCAGGAGAGGTCTGCTGAGCCATGTCGGTCCCCCCAACCCCTGGCTGGCAGCAGGGATCGAACGCATGCTGCAGTGGCTGTGGTTTGCTTCACAGTGCGTTGCCTAATCCACTGCGCCACCAGGGAGGGCCCTGATACTGGTTTTAATTAGCTCTTTTGTTCAGTCACTGGGAAGAGGAGGGTCAATTTGAGAAACAGCTATTTGGTCTTCACTATGTCATGGGACACAAGGTATGGGTTACTCCAACTGCCAAATATGTCTCCCGAATACACATTCTGGGACTAGGAGAGTGACCATTAGGTGAATTCCCAAACCCAGTGGATCCCCTGTGAGGCTTCAGCCAGGACTCCATATATTACCTGACCCCCACATGACCCAGTCGAATAAGGGGCAGGACGCTGCTTCATGATTCTAGGTACCGGTGTCAATTCAGACCCTGGGTCTAACAGTCCTTAAAATGTCTGGATATTTCCCCCAGTATACAGTAAATGCTAATTAAAATTTTCCAAGTAAATGACTGGGGGTTTTTGATAGGGACTGGGGGAAGGAATGTGTTAAAGGTTCTTCTCCCTGAGGGCTATCTCTTTAGCCAGAGGGTTCTTGGACTGAAAATTAACTTAGATACAGAAACTAGAGTAGGTATCATTATTTCTCATGAGTTCAACTACCTGTTCATCTATTTTTACTTTTTTTTAAACTTTCATATATTTTAAGCAATACCTTGTTTGCCTATTTTGCCTTGAGATGCTGCTTTATTACCCATCTGTTGAACTATATAGATCAGATCTACTTGATTGCGACTCTAATTGTGTGTTGTTACAATAATTACAGACACCTGCTTGCTGGTGGCTTACCACCATCATGTGTACTCTGTTGCTGGGTAGTGGGAAGAATTGCCCGTCATTTCCATTATTTCAGCAAATCTAGGGACAGCCTTCATTATCATCTACCCTGGCCTGTAGGGAGAGCCACCATGGAACCTGGTGATGGTGTTGCCCTTTCACCAACATTCATCATGGCACAGGTGAACGAGGTGTCTTCTGGGCCTGCCTGAGTAACATAACCCTGCAGTGGGCTGTGTGACTTCGTGTACTACATCTACTGCCCAGTCTTTCATTCTTTCCCTACAATCTGCCACAGAAATCCAGGAATTTCAGTATTACTCTGTGTGGGTCATTATAATTTTCAGATTTATAGGAGCTATCTTAACAGTGAGTTTTTACCAATTTCTGGGTGGACCTGTAGTGGCAGGAAGGCATACGGAGCGAGTTCGGGACAGAGGGGTGAAGGGCGGAGTCTTGGAGCCCTCGGTGGCTTTTCATGCTTTTATTAGTAGAGGTGGCCAGGTACATGGCAGGCAGTTATGGGTCCAGGCTGCTCACCAAGAGCATGACCTTGGTTCAAAGGCTGAGGCTGAGTCTGAAGACACTAAAAACCAGGAGCTGAGCTATCTCAGCACTCCACTTCTTGCAGCTGGGCAGTAAGTGCTTTCCTGGGTGGGAATATGAAAGGTACACAACTATGCCTGCCACACAGATTGGGCCTAATAACATTGTGTATCAGCTGAGTTTATGTCTGACTAAAATTTATATTGCCCCCACCATCCAGTGGGTGGGTCCCACAAAGGAGGTTAGATTGAAAATTGCACCATTGAATGTCTTGTAAGTAAGTGGTCTTGATCGTGTGAAGCAGGTTGGGATATTGTCAGGGAGGCCATGACATGGATGAATATACTGGTTTGGGGCTCAGGAGAGTTTGGAGATGGAGATGGAAAGTGTACTGTGCAGACATCATAGTGTAGGTGGAAATGGAAAGCATGCGGTAGCACGAGGGAGCGGGCAGTGTGAGAGGAGAGGAGAGAACTTGGAGGAACTCAGAATGTTGAAATGAAGAAATAGGAGACAGGAAGCAGAAGAGTAAGTAGAGGCAGGGTAGGAGGAAAACCTCACAACAGTCAAAGGAATAGCGATTTCTAAGATGGGCAAGGTTAATAGCATCAAATTATAGAAAAAGCTCAAATAAGATAATGACTATCGAGTAGGGCAATATAGAACTTTTTTTTTTTTTAGGGACGGGAGGAAGTCAGTAAATATTTTGGTATCTGTGAAAAATACTGTTGCAACTACAGAACTCTGCCATTTTAGGGGGAGAACAGTCATAGATGACATGTAAATGATGGGCGTGGCGATTTTCCAATAAGGATTTATTAACACAAACAGATTTAGCCTGTGGGCCCAAGTTTGCCACCCCTTGCAGCGCAAGAGGATTGTAGTGTATTGAGCACTTCGGAAGAGCAGATCACGTGGAGTGGTGGGGCAGAAGCCATAGTACGAAAATTTGGGAGGAGGAGACAAGATATTCTAAGGCTCTGCTGTAAACAGGGGAAATGTGGATCTCCAAGGGCCTAAGCAGATTTTGAGATGGCTTCCCATCTTTCAGGAGAACTAGCACTTTCAAAGCAATGTTGTTTAGAAATATGTAAAATTGTTTCCCCTGCCTGCCTGCATTCAAGCTTCTTGTGAGCTGCTGCCAGAGCTTTCATTGACTTGTTCAGGCTTAATGAATATTTATTAGGGAAATTTAAATCAACCATTTTGCTATAGGATGGAAACTCGATGAAACAACTGCGGGGGTAATTTTGCCAAAGCTGACACGGAAGAGGATTATTTCTGAGGCTGTTATTGCAGGTTCCTTTGCACTTTTATAGCGGGGGCATCATGGGGCAATAAATGAATGAGTACTGCCCGCTCGGGGTATGGTCAGGCTGTGGAATGTGGTCAGCCTGTGGTTCTCAGCTGAGAGGCTGACAGGCGCCAGTGGTGACAGGTGCACAACTTTTGAGACATGAGGGAAATTCAGTTAGTTTCTGATTATTAGGAAGCGCGGATCCAAGTAAAGGGGCAGAGAGAAAGCTTCATTCTGGACTCCGTAGTGTCCCTTCTCTGAGTAGTGCTGGGCATGACTGGGAGAAAATTCTTTCAAGTCAACACCTAACTTTGCTGCCAGGACTGCAGTCCCCCTTCGGATAGGAGTGATTTTGTTTCTTTACCTGGAGTCTCCCCTTAGCCTGGAAAGGAGAGGAAGAGAGCATGTGCCCCTCCCCCACTGTCTTGTCCAGGTGTGTTTGCTCATGACAATGGTATCGGAGAGGTTGGGCTTTTGATCCTTGCAAATGGGCTTGTGAGCCCTCAGTGTTGAAAGAGCTCCAGAAGTGGCAGTCATCTCGGGACAATGACAGAACTCCTGGCCTCCCCAAACCTCCTGCCATTCTCTTCACAGCAGTGCCCTTCTCAGTGAGCCTTTTGAGCAAGTCCAAATGCCCAATGTCTTCACTGAATGTAAATGAGTTGTCTGTGACTTCTAGCACTTCATTTCTTCACTTTCACTTCTGGGGGGAAAACTTCATTAATTCTCAGTGCCATCCACTCTGCCCTTCCAATCTTTTGCCTTTCCTTTCATCTCAAATGGGGTGAGACTGTAAGTCCCTGCAGGGCCTCCAAATTACAAAGAGGCTTCCTGATAAGATGCTGTTCTTTGCGCTCCCCAGCTGGATGCAGCCACAGTGTCATAGCTGCTGTGTAATTTAATAATTCCTTGGTGCCTGGGAAGCCCAGTGGACAGGGCAGGGATAAGAGGACAGGCCCATAGCCCGGTGTAGCTGGCTTCTGACACTTATGAGACAGTGTGTTTTTTTAATTTGATATTTTTTAAAGAAATAGAGTACCATTACTTTGCATCCTTGTTAATATTTTGACAGTCTAGGGCTTCTCCCCTTAGGCATGGTCGCCATAGCGCCACCACCCAAGCACCCCTACTTCTTGCCACAGTCCATTGTGCTGAGACACACGCTAATGTGCCTCGTGTGTCACTGAGTCTGGGTTCTGAGGACTAATGCTTTTGCTTCTTGCTTCTCAATTTGTTTCCCTCCTTCTCTATGTTCAATAGCCTGAGTCCCAGGCAACTCTTTCCCTCCACCCAATATCAGGAAGGCCATTTGCAGCACCATTTTCTTCATGATTCTACCAAATTTCCTCTGCCGTTCCTGTGGAAGGACTGCACTATTGTCAGCGTGAGATCAGGCATGAGCCCTAGCAAGGAAACCCACGCAGAAATCAAGAGGCAGTCTCCTCTGTGCACAGGGGGACTGTGGCACTGGAAATTCAAGACCTTTCTGTAGACCCGGCTCTTAAGCTGACGCTATGTGTAGGAGCACTCTAATTTGAGACAGACTAAAAAGTCCCCTTTGCCTTCCCTTCCTGCAAGGAGAAAAACACTCAAACCCCAAATTGTGCTCTGCCATCATCTGCTGTAGCACCTGAGATTCGCTTCTCCTTTGGGGTATGGAATCTATTATTTTGGAAGACCGGATCTAAGCTTGTGTTTTGGTATTGAGCTGATTTCATCAGCCACCAAGGGGACCATCACTCTAATCTAGTCACTGAAGCTGCTCCCTAGAGAGCCAGCTGCTAAGGGTGTCCTAATCAAGGGAAAGGAAAGCAGTTGAAGAGTTATGACGTGTCGGGCCTTACCAGGTAAACTGGCATTTCAGAGGGAGGACGGTGGAAATGGTAGTAACACGCTGAAGTCTACAGGCCACATTCACCACGGTGTGTTTATTTCAGCTTACACTCAGAATCTTCTGAGGGCTTTCCATTCCCACGCCTGTTTCTCTTCCTCTTCAAGGCCTT
Organism: Galemys pyrenaicus; assembly: GCA_019455555.1. Lineage (NCBI taxonomy): Eukaryota > Metazoa > Chordata > Mammalia > Eulipotyphla > Talpidae > Galemys > Galemys pyrenaicus. Next base: position 2,131,709 of record JAGFMF010011922.1, read on the forward strand.
GTGTTCTTCTTCCCTAACTCCCTAATGCCAGATACCTTTCTCCCTTTATCTGTCTCACATCTCAGCTGCACTTTTTTCTTCTTTCCTGGCCCAGTTGCAGTCCTTTTCCTCCTATCATCCCGTTTTCTGTGGCGATCATAATATAAAACCGATCTATATTTAAACACGTGCTTTATGTATTGGATAAAATTGAATTTCATGTTTGGAATCTGCATGTCAGACTAGATTTTTTTTCCCCTCTCTCAGAAACATTCCAAGAGCAGTTTAGCCCTAAATTTATTATTTCTTTTTCTACTCTTAGATCAGCAAGCCTTGGTGGAATACAAATTTTCCTATGGGACATTATTATTAGTAATTAAGGCATCAACACAAAACTTAGCCAATTAATGAACTATGAGTACCAGAATATGTACTTTGTGATGACATGGAAAGTAATTGGAAGTGTTTTTCAAATTCATCCATCCTGAGTTTGGGTACTTTGCTGGGAGGTCAGATATGGAGATGGGAAGACTGGGGGCCAAGGTTAGGGTCAAGCAGGCCTCTGAGGAGAGGGTCCCATAGGGTGCAGGAGACAAAGTGGGAATGGCAGGCCCTTATGTCAAACTTGACCTCTTCCACATGTGTGCTGAGGTCCTGCTTCTTGTACTCTGTGAACACCATCTCTTTGTGGGTTTTCCTGCCGAGGCCTTGGTGGAGCAATTCCAATTAGGTTGAGGGGTCTGAGCCTGACTGTGGTTGTGGTCACTGTGGGGAGAAGTATAGTCCTTTGCAAAAATGACCACAAAGGTGACTGTTAAATTATTGGCCAAACTTCTCGTGGGAAGTGATTTACTGAATGAAAACTTCTTGGCGTCTGCCTCCAAGTAAATTTGGAAGAGTGAGTCAAAGCACAGAAGCAGGATTCTTTCTTTACAATTTTATTTACAAAATGTATTAAAACTTTGTACAATACCTCACAGCAATGAGGCTCCGTAATTTATGCCCACACATGCAATTTACGCTTTTACAGCCATTAGTTTGCTTCGCAATTTTTCTGTTCACTGAAGTACAGCTTTAACAACAAAAAGAAGAGAATTGGAAAAAAAAATCCTCAAGTGACTACCGCCAAACTCCCATAGCTTGAAGTTAGTAGCAGAAATTTGAAGCAATCAATGTTTTTTTTTAAACATGCAAGTTTTTAAAAAATAACAAACCAATTTACCCGCCTCTTCCTTCCCAGTGAAGTTTCCTCTCTGAAAAACTGATTTGAGTCAATAAACATACATATCTCTTTATACAGTGCCTATGAAAACGTTTGTGTGTAGGTCGGTTGGTTTGTTGTATACAACTTCGTATTCGTACAGCGTTAGCTTCCCGCGCTGGGACGTGACAGCGTTCAGAAGTTGAAAATCACAGTTTCATGAAAACAAAACAGAACAAAAACACAACAGCTTTCTTTTGTTGTTGTTGTTGCTCAATACCATTTAAAATTTGACAGGTGAGTTATTCGCTTATGACACGATTTTTGGAATGAAAGTTTATATTACACTTTTCTGGAATCGTTTCGTTGGAACGAGACTTCTTCCTCTCTTTTCTGAAGACGAGCAAAATATGCAGCGAGTCAACTAAGCATCTAAGGGTCACACTTGGGAAACAAATTCAAGCTCCTAGTTTTTACAGTCTGGAAACTTCCCAATCCACGTCACTGATGAGCGCTAACTACTTAGCTACAGGAAGCATACGTCGTTATATAGGAGGTAATTAGTGAGCGGAGACTATTTCCTCTGACTCTTTTGATGAGGCCAACGGCAGGTTCGCGGTTAGTTTACTTGATAAGCCCGTGGAGCAGTGGAGCGATCTTCTGAGTCACTACAGTGTCTGCCCCAAGCAAGGACCTAGGAGGGATGCTGAGGCCCTCGGTTTAGCAGTAGGTTTTGGAATGCATTTTAGTCTTTGCAAACTAGAAAAGGACACATGCAGTCTGACGGAGAGCCACGGGCAGGAACAGGCAACAGCCGGTAAGACAGACCGAGCGAAAGTCAAGTCAGATCGAGAACTGTGGTCTGAACCCACTGGCCCGCCTTGCCACGCGGTCCTGTCTCCGTGGTGTACACTTGAAAGGCATACTTAGCAGAGAAAGCAGAGCTAGACACAGTGTTGTTTCTGAGAAGGATATTCTAAACACATCTGGGAGTATAGGCAGCATTTCCCTCACCTCAATGCTAAATACTCAGCTATTTTGACTTCAAATGCACACTGAAGCAAGAAAAACAGATCTATGAGCGAAATTCCAGGCTTCTTGGAAAGCCCCGGGATCTGTTTTAGGAAAGCACCGAGAGGTCTGCCTGGTAGTGCGCCTCCCTTGCTACACACCAAGTCAATTTCCAAAGCTTTGTTAATCCCTTGCCAAGTGGGAAATTACCCAAGCATTTTCACACAACCCTTTTGAGGACACAGAGAAGTCACCGTTTAGTCCCTCTTCCAAAGTGTTTGAATTTTCTTAAGCGTTGCACGTACACTCTAAAGGTATACACACTTCAGCAACGTTGAAAGGAAATAGGGTGCACACAACATCACCACCAACAGGAAATACCAAAAACATCTGGTCAGCAGATCCTAGAAGAAATGCCAGTCTGTTCCCAAACATAGGGAGTCAGAGATCTTCTTTTGTTTCGAATCAGGAAGAATTAGTTTAGCTAAGATGGGCCTATTTGCTGAATTGGGATTTTAAATTTGTTTGCGTGTATGTGTGTGTGTTTCTGTTAAAGAACATGGTGTTTGTATACTGTGCAGTGGTATCAAAGGATGGCTTTTGTTGAATTGACTGTTATTAATAAGATTTTTCTCGCATACTGGAATCTTGCGTGTCCATTTTTTTTGTTGGTTTTATTTTAATTTTTTTTCAAGCAAAGCAAAAAGATTTCAATGATGGTTTGCATTGTCGCGAGTCTCAGAGTGTTCCATAAGGCACTGAAGGAAAAAAAAAATCAGTTTTTCCTATTGAAAGGTCATTGCACCATCAGCAATATTCGTGTCATGCCGGACACCAAGGAGAGTGAAATCTGGCTCAGGATCCTTGAAGCAGCCACGTTTTCGGTGATTCCTCTCATCACATGCCTCCAGTGGGAAGGGACCTGCAAAGGCAAGGGGGACATTTCCATTTGAATGGGCCTCGTACTGGGAATTAAGAAGTTTACTGTGACTTGCAGGGTCCATCTTGGACAAGAACTGTGACTGATTTCTCAAAGTGGCATCTCTGAGGATGCACCTGGTTTGACTGGCTTTAGGCAACAGGTCTGTCTGAATTCTTTTGCCTGACGTGAGTGCTCTACGGTACGTACAATTAGGCTCATTTTCCACGATGCACTGCACAGGGAACCTGTGCACATGTGTGAAATGTAACTCAAGACTTTCTTTAATCTCTTCCTAAGACTAGAAAGTCTTAGGGATTAAATTACAGATATTCTGGGCAATCTCATTGCAGGGTGTATTCTGATAGCAAAACCTGTGACAAAGGTTTGACTAACCTGTGACAAAATAACCTAAGATAGAGGGTCGGCAGTGCTCTATGGCTTATTGGACTGAAGTGCATTATGACTGCAGGGAGAAAATTGCAGTTCATTATCAGAAAGGTGTCACTGTTTCTCTTAACACAACCGTAGTCATTAATGTCTGTTACGTATACATGGGCTTTGCAGAGACTGCACATCGCAGGAAGAGGCTAGAACAGTGATCCTGTGAGGGGACTTGGCAACCAGGGGTCTTTGGCTGATATTAATGACCTGGTTGAGATGCTGGTGCTTCCCTCTTTTGGAAGCATTAACTCGTGCAGAAGATTCATTTGGCCTTAACTCTGAAAACGTAAGGTCACTTTCCTGCCTCCTCTTCAAGCTCACATCCCTCTTCTCCATCCTTTCCTTCTACACTAGTGGGGCCCTTATTTTTCGTCGGAGCTAACAGTGAATTTTATCCCAAAGGAATGACAGTCATTATTTACCAGTGGCCCTAGAATAAAAGTATATCGACAAGGAAGACGTTGGAGATGAAGGCCAAAAGCTCCAGAATAGGCAGAGTAAGTCTAACATTGATCTAACTGGGCAAACATCTTATTGTCCTTAGCTATAGCTCAAAAGCTTGGAGCAATTTCATATTGATAACAGAAAGATGAAAGTTACCTCCCCCCTCCTTTCTGGCAGGGGTGGCATAACCTAGCTGCATCACTTTGAGGAAACCAACCACTTATCACTCAATGCCTCTGCTTCCTGCTGTAAATGTGGATAGATGAAGTGTTAGCACCAAGGGGAAGTCCTCTGGAGACAAAGATCACCACCACCTCAGTTATCCACAATGTGGTCTCCACTTAATGTAAGATGAATTCTTGGAGGAGGAGACCCTCCCTGGCAAGAATGTATGTGCATTGACGGCAGAAGGAAGATCGATAATTTTGAAAATGGGCTGCACGAACAAAGTTAACTTTTCTAGGAAGACTACTCAGTCCTGTATTACAGGAAAAATGAAAATCTTTCCCTTTAACTTCAGGCCTCTTAAAGTCTTGAAAATGAGAAGGATTTCAAAAAACACTGTTGACAAAACCAAACAAGCCAGAAGTGGTTTTGAACAGCAACCAGAGCTTCTCAAATGTCAATGTGCGCGTAAACCACCTGGTTAGTTATAAAAGTGCAGATCCTGAGCCAGCAGGCGCGGGGCGGAGGGGAATGTCTTAAGACAGGTGGTAGAGCCAGCTCCAGTGTGTGGTGGATCTGGAACTCTCGGTGGCTGTGCTGGGGCCACATTTCTAGGGGCTGCTCAGTCACCCACAGAGGCAGCAGGTAGTCAGGTGCACTTGTGGGTGCTTGATCTGAGAGTGTCATTTCCACCATGAGACCAATAATTCTGACTTTACTGTCACCCTCTGGAAGTTGCCACACAACTCTGTCTTCTTTAAAGATGCCCTTTTAGGAACCAGATTTTGCCTGGATCGCATTTTCACAGGTGACTTGCCCCCGAGTCATTCTTTCTGAAGAATTTCTGGCACTATATGAGCTCCCAAGGATGACTCCGATAATGAGCAATAAAAGTGAAATCTCAGGGTACCTCTCCGTCTCTGTGCCCCTGAGTAGACTGACAGATCTACGCCAACTCAGAATCGGAAGCCTAATAACTAAGTAGGCAACAAATTAGAAGTCACTAGGAGATACTCCAGAACGTCTTGGGAAATAAAAAGATGAAGAGATGAGGAGCTCATCTTCACTTAACCAACATTCCATCACGAATCGCTGAGGACAGCATGGAGGTCTCTCTTTCCTGCTCAGCGTGCTTTGTGCCTCTGTACAGGTGATGCATGTAAAGTTTTTTCTGGTATCCTCCATGACTTTCGCTTCTCGTCTGGAAAGTTCGTAGAGGTTTTAGAGGCTAGATTTGTTTGCAGAGGCTAGTCCCAGGTTTTATTTCCATTCTAGGAATGGTTGCCAATGTGCTGGCTAACTGGGCTGGAACCACATTGGCATCAATGTCTATTGAAATGTGATTTTGCTTCAATTAGCCTGAATTTTGCTTCATGAATTGGACTGATGAAGATGATGAAAAGAAAAGCCTGAGCCACTGGAAGTTGTGGCAGTTTCACTTCCAAGGATCTCCCCGCAGGCTTGATGTTTTGGGCGTCTAGTTTAGGACTGCATGGTTCTGCCCAAAGACTTGCTGACACCCCCCACCCCCCCGCAGTCTGTCTGTCTAGCTCTTCTTCCTTCCTCTTCTTCTTCCTCCTCTTATCTCCCTTCTTCCCATTTTCTCCCCCACATCTTTATTTATCTCTGTGTCTTTTAAAAAAATATTTATGCATACACACACTGGGGTACAGGCCAGAGGTGTGTGGAGGGTGGTGAGAGGATTAACCAGAGAGAGTGGGGAGCAGAACAGGCAGATTAACTGAAATACACTGCTGAGGGGAGCAGCAGGTGAGGCAGGAAAGGTCTCTGCCTCGCCTCCCTGGCCGGCAGCAGGGATCGAACTCGTGCTGCAGTGGCTGCCGTTTGCTTCATAGTGCGTTGCTTAACCCACTGCGCCACCAGGGAGGCCCACTCTGTGTCTGTTTTTTCCCCCTTCTCTGTCCTTCCTGTTCTTCCTCCTCCTCTCCTATAAGTTACGTGCTCTGAGATAGTTTTCTCTAGAAGCTTACGATTGCTTGGACCAGCGGCATCAATATGACCTAGGAGCTTATGAGAAATGTAGAATTTCAGATTCGATCCCAGACCCCCTGAGTCAGGATCTGCACTTTTATAAGCTCCCCAGGTGGTTTACATGCACATTAACCTTTGAGAAGCTCTGCTCAGGGACTTTAACAAGAGACCAAAGCAATGGTAGTTGGGGGACTAGGGCCTTAGCTTCTCAGAGGGAATGGCAGCTAATAAAGGGGGTCTGGAGGTATATGATCCTGAGCCCTGGCACCCTTCTATTTCCCAAAGATTCTTTCTCGGCAAAGTAGGAGTAATTGAAGATACAAGTGAATCCTTAAGAGGGTATATATGGGGGCTTGGTAAAGTCCCTCAAGATTTTTTTGTAAACAAGTGGGCTGTAGACTTAAGGGCCATTTGACAGGACCTAGTTGGGGTTTCAAGTTTCCTGGAATCCACCATGCCAGGGATGGTTAGAAGCTGCATAATTTAATAAGTAATATAGCTATGGGAGGAAGGACTGGGTCTAGTCCCAGAACTTCCACCACCTAGTGATGTTGCCTTGAGCCAGTCGCTTGCTGTGTCTAGGTCTTAGCTGCATGAAAAGAAAAATACTTTCTGATCCAGTACCTCAAAGGAGGCACTAGATGTAAAAAAAAACCAAACTTGTCATGCAAATGTACGCTTGTATTATTTCTTTGGATACCTGTGTCAGAATTTGGGATAATAAAGCTAGGCTGAAAGCAGTCATGTATTACCTTATGAAAAAGCAAGCAATGTGCCCCAAATTATTCTGGGCCTAGAGAACCTAAGCAAGAACACAATATTTTAAGCACACTGAAATATTGAATGCTTACATGCAAGCAGTGCTGCAGATGAGCCCATGCATTGTTCATTCAGCAATGCAATCGCAACACTGTTGGTGGACTATTCAGTGGAATGAATACACTGTGGCAAAAGTCTGCCATCCTCCCAGGAAACAACCAACCAGCAACTTCACTGAACAAGACAATGCTTTCCATGGTGTAGACACATGACTTATTTGAATAGAGTATTATTTAAAAAATGTCTGAATTTAGATCCTTAATGTGAAATATAAGGAGATCAGAACACAAATGCGTCTGTAGAAATTCAAGCATATTAAGTGAAGCATGTGCACATATGGAGGTCTGAACTTGTACTCTCCAAACTGAATGGTTATGTAAAAGTGACAAACTCGAGAAAAAACATTTGGCAACTAAAGGATAGAGGAAAAAAATTGAAGCACAGTGACACCGACTCATGAGGTCAAAATCTCCCACCTAAAACAAGGGCCACGAAGTTGCTAGTTGTTCTGTTCCACTACAGATAGTGTGTTAGTTATGACAGATGCACTTAAAGGTAATAAGATTAGATTCTTCTAAACACTTCCAGAATGGAGATAGTATCCTAGTTCAAGCTTGTATTCAAACATATCTGAGTTATTGGTGGGGTTTGGATGGAGCTGCCAGAGTCAAGGTGCCATCAGGCAGGTTCGTCTAAATATGAATTTGGGGGCAGCCAGGAGTGGGGAGCCTAGACTGTCCTTGGGGACACACTTACCTGAAAATCACTTCCAAGAAAGGGACAACAAAGGAACTCAAAGATTAAAGAAATTGCCTCAGGCTTTCATTTAAGAGGACCATTGCATTTCTTAAGGTGGAGGTTCCCTGTTTCCACTCCTCATTTTAACATCAGTTTTAGAATAGTTGCTTCTCCTAGAGCCGCACTGTCCAATATGGTAGCCCCCTTGGTACATGAACACTGAATATGTAGCTAAGGCAAGTCGAGATGTGCCATAAGCATGATATATACATACCCCTGATTGCTAAGACATATGAAGAGAAGAATGTACAACATTCATTTTTATATTGAAAACATGTTGAAATGCTATTTTGGATATATTGGGCTAATAAAATAATGTCATTAAGTTGATTTCATTTGTGTTAGTTTTTAAAATGGCTATTAAAGCACTTAAATCACACGCGTGGCTCATAAATATTTCTATAGAACAGTGCTGCTCTAGCAAACTTCTTTTCCTTTTGAGTCACACAACAGGGTTTAATAATCTCGCTATTGGAAAAGCACCACTGCCTGACAAGAAAAACAACCATTGTTTTCAAAGAAGCAAATGGTTGCGGAGACAATACTTGAAACATCAAGACAAACTAACAGACAAAGAAAGAAAAAAAAAGGAAGAGATTAACATACAATAATATAAGGCTGATTAGTGTACTAGACCTTAGCCGTACCCCTAGATCTTAACACTCTCTGTTCCATACACGTTGTAGCCTTCTCTGTATGTAGCATAATTTTGAGTGTTGGTGGCAGGAGCAGGTTTAAAGTTTTGGGTGTTCTTTGTGAGTTTCATGCGTTTGGACTCTGCCCGCGATTTGTAACAGAATTCTATCAAAGCCACCATCATGGCCAGCCCCAGACCTCCGACAAGTATATAGAAAACGCCTGCCACATTGCTCAGACTCAGAGCGCTGGTCTTGTCCTAAGAGAAATGAACAAGGCGATTAGTTCTTGGGGGAAACAAAGGCAGTGGGACATTATAGCACATTACAGTAACATAGGATTGTTCCAAGTTGTAAAATAACTAAACATTGATGTTAAGTGTTAGGACTCAGCCCTGGCAACTGGCTGATGTTTCGCAATGGCCAGTGAGATGATAGATTGTGCTTCTGTTGGCAGTTGTGATCCTCACCTAAATATTCTTTTATTTCGACTCCTTAAGTCCTTTAGTACCTCAAAACGGTGTCAACAACTAAATAAAACAGCACTTGGCCACGGGAGCAAAAGTGTAAACACAAGCACAATTTATTCCCCTGCCAGCCTCAGTAAATACCATTTGCCAGAGTTGAGTTGCGCATAGCTCTATAAATGTAACTCTTTTCTTTTGGGAACTTGAAGCACTCTTTCCCCTCTCTGCCCCGCAACACCCCTTTCTCCCTCGTTCTCCCTGTGACAAACTTGTCAACAACTAATCTTTAAGACACCAGGTGAGAATATTAGAGGTTGCTGCTATTCTTATCTAGGGAGCTGCTTCACAAGGGTTTGTTTAAAAAGGATTAACTCTCCCCTTTCCCCTAATGGCTAAGAAATCGCTCCCTTTGGGAACTGGTTGCTAAGTTCTCATCCTCAGGGTGTCAAGTCTTTGTGCAGTAGAAACCAGGGCACCACACAAAGAATTGGCTCCTGTTCTATCTTCCTGAGAGTTAAGAAACCGGTCAGGAGGACCCCTTGGGTCCTAAGTTGGCTCCATACAAATCAGACAGCTTTATCAGGAGCTGATAATTTTTTAAAAAATCCAGCTCATTATTAGCTTTCACTCCAGGGAATGCAGAGAATAATTAGAAAAAAAAAAAACTACAGTGTTTATCTGCCTTTTATTTAAAATGGGGGAAAAAAATGGAGGTAGCCGGTCAGTGACTTTCAGTTCAAACTGCAAATCTCACGAAGCTAGCTATCTGCCTGTATGAAAAAGTAAAAACTGAACTGAACAATGGAACGAAAAAAGTTGGTGCCTTGAGCCCTACCTTGAGGTAGGACACACCAAGGGCCAGGAGCCTTTCTTTGAAAAAATAAAATAAAAATAGCATTTTGTAGTCTTTTTAGAGGGAATGTAACCATTTTGCTGCTGAGTGAGATTGAATGGAATACCCAAATTGTTACGTGAGTGATTAGAGTGTCTTATCCGAACCATAGTTGGTGAACAGATGATGGCCATTGGGGACACGCAGTGCCTTGGGGCTCAGCTCGTCCTGGTGTCATTGGAAGAATTAAATATCAAATTAAATATAAAGACGACATGGCCATGTCCTGACTCTGCATAGGAGCCCGTTGTGTACTGGTGTGTCTTAATTAAAAGGCCAATTGGAATTGAATTGCTCAGGAGGGGCGGGGTCTGGGCAGGCCTCATGTTTACAGCAACCTTGCAAATAATCTCTATGCTAGGATGAATGACAGCTAGACTAGTGGTAAGAATTTCTGTCACATATGAAACAATGGGTCATCGCCTTAAGGAGGCTGGTGAGTTACCAGCAAGGATATTCCACAGTCCATTAGGAAATGGACCAAATTCTGGTATAGCCCTCGCTGTGCCATTAGATTTTTCTGTGTACGTGGTTTTCAAGAGGGGAAAAGTGTCCTTTGACATCACACATATAAGGCTGTAGCAACGACAGTGCTTCCAAGCTCCATATACTTAAGTTTCACAGAACTCCCTACTGTGGGATGTGAAAAAACCAGTAGCAAAATGGTTCACTGCACAAGGAAAATGAGTGGCATTTCATGAAATGAATTAACTGATACCACAGTATTAGTTCAAAAAAGGAAAGGCAAAAATTGAAACTAAAAAGAATTTTCTTAAGGGAGCAAAGAGGGGCAGGAAGGAGGCGGGGAAGAGTGTTTCATGCTTATCAATGTGATGTAATCCTGACAATGTATACTCTTAAGGAGCATGCGACTAAATTTTAAAAGTATTACCTACAGAGATTCAAATGACACCTTTGGAAGAGAGAAGTGTGACAGACTTAATGAGATTTGAGATCAAATAGATGAACTCAAAAGATAGCAGCTGGGAGGAGGCTAATCATTCTGCTTACAGAGACCAGTCTTTGTTATTCATTTCTTTGTTTTCAGGTGGGATCGACATAATAGAGTAATAAAGGTATTTACAACTACAGAGTCTCTGACACTGCCAGAGGTTAAGAAAAAGTACTGTCACAACTGGATCTTTTTTTTTTTTGGTTGTTGTATTTTTTTTCTTTTGAACTTTCGAAATGTGAAATACAGTAAAACCCCCTTATAACACAGCTTATTCTTATACTGCTTTGGAAATGCAATGGGCCAGGTTGAATTCCCTATTTGTAACAATAGCTCTATGGAGTCAATGATTGGAGGAGCCTCTGAGGCTGGTGTTTGCCTTATTCTTCTAGCGCTGGTGTTATAAAGGGGTCCCACTGTGTCAGGGAGTGTGTTTTGGGAAGGAAAGCCGTTTTGGGGTAGAAAATAAACAGTGGTTCAAAATGTGATTGCTAATCAGTACAAAAAGACCTTCAGCGACTGACCTTACTCCCGGAGTCCTTGGCTCCACATTCCCCCTTATCGTACCACCATTTGTTTTTCAGCTTGTCTAAGATGCCTTGTTCACTGAGTTTCAATACTGCAAGGTTTACAGGCGTTCTTCACGTGGGAAATAACATAAATAACATTATATTATGTTATTTTATGTTATTCAAGCTTCAAACTACTTTAAAACTATAGAAAGCGATAAAGCAGGGGGCCCTGGCCACAGAGTAATTTTAGACACTGCAGGCAACCTGAGCATTACCTTATAAAAAGTTAACACTACAGCAACGCTATATTTACCAGGGCCTGCCCATATCGCTTTGAGTAATCGGCACACACTGTTAAACAATGAGGATAGAAAAAAAGGCACTCCTCAGTAGGCGGTGTGTGGTGAGGAGGGTCTTCCCCTCAGGTGACAATTGTCGGCGGCAGCTTGCAGTAGCTTATGACGGAGGTGTGTTACGTTTGATCTAACTGGGTGTCTTGTTGTACTTCCAGACAGAAAGCAAATTTTATGGAGGCATGGGGGAGGGGACAGGGTCCAAAGGGGAACTGCTTCCATATTGTAGGATGAGACCAGAGGATGAATACGAACAGAACAGATACAGATTCTATGGGAGTCACATGTTTCCTAGTTCCTGCCCTTTATATCCAACTCTTGCCCTGCCGAAAATGACCCCAGAAAGAACTGTACTACACACGTGTTCACTGCACGAGCGCTGAATCTTATGCATGTACTTGCACTTAATGTTACATGGACTTCTGAGTTTTGGATAAAAGGGATCCTTCCAACAATGGGAGAATAGGTCTGTGGCTTGTTTTGGAGTTACTGGCCAGCTGTCCTTCTGATAGAGCCATTTATCCATGGTCAAGTCAGATCACCAGTGGATGAACCAGATTGCTTAAAAGTGGATTATTGACATGGCTTGACCTAAAATGGCCACTGACTCCGCCACTGTGGGCAGACTGCGGAGGAACAGCTTAGGAGAGCTGTCCTGGTAGCTAGCACTTCCTCAACTGAGAGGCCGATGCACCCCCAGGAGGCCAGGCCACTGTTCCCTAGTCCTCTACCTCTTAATGTAATTGGAGCCACCGGGCCAGGGTGGGAAGCCCACTGGTGCTAGGATAAAGATTTTCTCTCTTAGAACTTCTTTCAGCTGTGAACTGGGAATAATAACTTTTCTCCTGTCTTCTTTCTAGAGTTAATGAATTTTAAATGGTGCATCCCTAATAAGTTTGGATAAAAAAATGCATATGTATGCAGGGTGGCATAATCCCCTTAGGTGGCAAAAACTACTGTGTCCACATTCATGTGAGTAATATTGCCAGTACTGGTGGGTGTTCTAAACACCACCCATGTACGAGGAGGAAAGCAGCTCCATGTGTAACACTGAACATGCCATAGAGTTCTGTAGCTTATTTTGGATAAGTTGGATCCACCAACACTTCCAGTCATTGGCAAGACTTTGCAGACTCACAGAGAACTGGCCTCTGGCAGACCAAGTTGCCAAAGTCTATTTCCTCTCTTGCTCCCTGGGTAGACTATCTCTTCTCGAGATATTTAGAGATATTCTCATTTAAAAGTAATATGTAATTTCAGAATACTTGATTGGAAGAACTGTAAACTCTGTGTCAGGGAGGTGACACTTTCTCCATTAGTGCAAGGCTCGGCAGCCACAACATCTGCATTTGGTATCTCACTGGAAAATTGAGGTCCTTTTATAATTGAAACAAGTTGCTTCAATCAGTGCTCAGGACTGTAGGCCTGTCAAATGCCAACCAGCGTAGCTTAGTAACAAAACAAAGTAACAGAAGACTTTCAAATACAACTTGGAGCCTTTTTAAGATATTATTGGCAGTGAAAATTAAGTGTTGGGTTTATAAAGACAGGCACCCTAAGATTAGTGTTGCAACTGCCTTTTCAATCCTGTCCTTTTGCCCTATTATTTTTTGCTTTATCACGACCGCCTCTTCCCCAGTGCTGTTTCTTACGCTATGCACTGGTACCCAGGCTGGCAGTTATGGCCGTTTGCTCATATTGCAAGCGAGATGCTTTCCATGGTGTATGGATGACTGATTCCCGCACGACGCAGGAAAAAGTACAAAGCTTTGCTCTCATGCTGTCTGTGCTTCCTCATGCTGCCCCATGACTAACCCTTACTAGATCCTGCCCTCCCTCAACGTTCTTCAAATTACTTCATTTCATTCCATTTCTCCACAAGAGCTGCTCTTACTAGATCGCAGCCAATGGAGCAGTCTGATTAAAGCACTCACATTAAATCCAAATAGCTCTCCCTAGAGATCCAAGTTTTTAAAGAAATTTTTCAATCCTTAAGCGAGCCACTATAGATTGATAAAAGAGTAACAGCTTCATTTAGAGCAGTGGTTCTCAAAGTGTGGTCCCAGGGCCCTGCAGGATGCCTGAAGCCTTTTCGTGGGAGTGTGCGAGGTTGTAACGATTTTTGTAATATGAAGACATTCCTTGCCCTTTTACTCTTATTCCCTCATGACGTACAGTGGAGCTTCCTGGAGGCTATGTGACATTTGCTATCACAACAGATTGAATGAAGAAGCAAAAATGAGTATCCTCCTCTCTTACATTAAGTTGGGTATTAAAGACTTCTATGGAAACACAGGACAATGCTGTGCCTCACTTTTTTTTTTGCTTTGGAAAAGTTATTTTTTATTTATGTTGACTTTTATCGGGTTTATTATTTTTAAAATGAGTAGTCTTTTAAAATCTTTTCATTTTAATTTCAGACATGGTAAATATAACACTGTGCACAAACACAGTTTTGTGGGCATCCCCTAAAAATTTTAAGTATGTAAATAGAACCAAAGAAGTCTGAGAAGTACTGATTTTGGAGGAGGGGCAGCTTTCCTGGGCCTGGGCTGCCGCCATTCACTTGCCAGAATACAGGCTCAGAATGCCAGCAATTGAAATCACCTGCTTGTGCCACGTGGCCACTGTCATCCAGTGGCTTCCATGGGATGGCTGGTTCTGCCCTGCAGCCCGATGGCCTCCACAGTTATAGCGCTCCTCCATCAGGGGATCTTTTGTCCTCCAGAGGACCTTTGACAATGTCTATAGTCATTTCTGATACCACAGCTGAGTGGGGGGAGTGCTGCGGGCATGCAGTGGGGAAAGGCTGGGGTTGCTGCTCTGCACCCTACTGTGCACACAACAACCCCCTGCAATGAAACGTCAGGTGCTGAGAGTGCCCGGGTTAAGAAACCCTGCGTTAGAACGTCCAGACTTCATCTGAGAAGGCCCAGGACATTGGAGAAATTTGACAAATGATATGCTCTTAGCAGTCTAGTCTTTGATTGGGGAAAAAAAAAATCACAGGGCTCATGAAATCTGGCAGTGAACCGATGTGCATTTAGGAACTTCTAAATAAAAATGAAAGAGAAAAACAAACATGTCAAGCAGCAGTACAGCCAAGGAGCATAAAAGCTGTAATCAGAAATCATGGCTAATACCACTTAACAAGGTTAGGATCGCTGCCAAGAAAAGAAAACATTCAAGGCCAAATTGCCGAGAACTGTATGTTGCTGCAGGTGGAATAAATACCCAGGATGGCAGAGAAAAACAGTTGTTATCCACATAATTTCCTCTCTTACTGTACCTTATGGTTGTATTGCCTACTCCAACCCAAATCAACTGAATGTATCGATACCCCCCCAATACATGTGCACAAGCACACACACACCGCCATTTTACACCATTTATAATCAAGAACATCATTTCAAAAGAGAAAGGACTCTACTAACCTAGAAAATAAAAATGATACAGAAATGGATTCTCCTTTCTAAAAAACTATAGTTGTGAACCTTACGCCCAACACACACAGACACACACACTGGTATTTTAAAGGAAGTGGAATTAGGTAGGCATTTGCTCATTTTAAATGTCACTTTCTCCATGAAGCCATTTTTGCTCCCCACTTCAACATTTTATCCCCGCTCCATCTCCTATACTGCATTAACATTTATGGCCATGTCTTAGGGTGCCCTCTAGAGTGTGCTCCTCAAGGGCAGAGTATTAGAATTACGTATTTGTATGCACACTTAGAAGAGTTCTCAAGAGATACTGTTTGAATAGAAAACTATTTCAGCATATTACTTTTCAGTCTAGCACTTTACATAATGATGACAATGATTATTTTTGGCCAAGTTTAATGGTGACACCGAGAAAGTAGATGTGTGGTGTCTATGAGTAAAGAGATTGAGGCACAGATAGGTCAAGTAATCGGCTCAAACCTGCACAGCAAATTATGGGCAGGCCAGAAGCAAATTATACATCCTACTCTGTACCACGTGTCCAAGGAAAAACACAAAAGGGTAGCAGCCCTCATTTTGGTTCTTCGGGCTTGGATGTTCATAATGATTTTTTTCTTTAGGAACCACCATATTCCAACTATCTGCGAACCTAGCCAGGACCGATCTTGCAACTGGGGCCTTTTAGTGTGGTGCAGCAGGCCTTGAGGGGGATGTTTCAGAGCAGTCACTGCAGGCCCTTAACTGCTACATAGGAGAATTGCAAGTCAGAAATATTTATTGTACTCACCTCAATAGAGAACAGAAAGAATTAAACAAAGTAGGTCAGATTTCTATCATGGAAATTAGTTGGGCATTCTCCCCGTGTGAAGGGCTGGATATTAGCATCTTGCTGGATAGAGGTCTCCCAGGAAAAGACATGGTTGGCAGGCTTAGGGAGAGGACAGGAGACCTTTGTGATGTAATTTCAGGGGGTCTGGGAATGGCCCCTTGTCCACAAATATTTCCCTACTGGTGCCTGCAATTTCATCATGAGAATTTCACACCTTTAAGTTTGAGCAACATTCTTTGTTAAAATAGAGAGCTTCCTGAAAAATGGGAAAGGGAGCAGGTTAACTGTTTTTGGAAATGGGAAAAGGGAGCAGGTTAACTGTTTATGAACGCCAACTCTGTTCCACTTTGCTTAAAAAATGTTCAGTGGGGAAAAATGTGTAAAATTCCCCTTAGAATAAAATGTTTTACTGTACCTAAGATAGAGAGGGGAAGAGCCAATGTGAGTTTCAAAGTCATTTAAGACACTCATTTAAATAAAAATAATTAAGTGAAGATAGTCATTTAAAAGTATGTGAAGGTTGTGCTGACCCATGGCAAGAGATGGTCCCTGAGCCCAGGGAACAGTCATGAACTGACATCCAGCTTTTCTTAAATCAGGGGAGTGATGTCATTCAAATGGTTGGAGAAAGAGTTTTCATTTTTGAAGAAAACACAACCTGCTGATACAAATTTCTACTTCTCTCTGCCGTCCACACCTGGCAACAGCTCAGGTCCAGGACTGTGCTCACTTTCCCAAGGCATCTGGCCCAGGTGGCACTTGTCTAGGCTCCCGTCTCATCCTGGGGTGCACCCAGCAGCCACTGCGTGGTGCAGCACTGTCTCGTGATGGCCAAAGTGACTTACAGAGACAGTTTTAGGGGAGAAGACCATTTTCACCCTGTGAGATTAGAAACTTTAAAGAAAGTAGCTAAATATATCAATATATTTCCAAAAAACTGTCCAATTTATTTTTCAAATTTGATTTCAGGAAGCACCTAAAATAAGTAAATTGGAGCCATGTTGGATTCTTTCTTATGAGCCAAGACATATGGTGTGAGTGATTAAGGGTGCTGAGTTCCCCATCTGGAAAATAGACATTTTTGGGCCTTGTGAAGTAATGACCAACCCTTCAAATAGAAGGGTTGAGAGTGGAGTCTGTCCTATGGATATGGCTCTCGTGCTGAAAAATGTAGGAGCCCAGGAGGTAGTATGGTTTATGCTCCAGAGAGATGGGGGATGGGGGAATACTGTGCTCTAAATGACTCCACTTCTCCCTTCTGGGCGAGGACAGCTAAAGAGTGAATGTCTGTAATTCATGAAGCCAGAAGAGCTCCAGTGGTACCCTTACGAGGGATAGACTTATATTTAAATCCGTAGGTTGTGGAGAAAGACAAGGAGATCACAGAAAAATAAAAGAAACATAAGGGCAAAAATGGTGTGTTGCGTAGTGAACCAGAAACCTGCTTGCAATCCTTACATGAGGAAAATGGAAACTTATCACAACCCAAGCTGGAAGCCCTCCCCTCACCCCTATGCCACAGCCAAACCTCACTCCACATTCCTAACACTTGCTTCTTGCTCCCAGTGATTTTAAAAACACCTATTTATGGTTATCTTTGGTCCCATAGAAGGCGGTGAGCCACCCTCTCTTTCCTGGTTTTTACCGAAGATTTTTCAGGTTTTCATAATGACAAGTCACCTTTCCCAATTGATCACTTACTCCTTAGCATTTTTTGGAGAACTGGCGTCATTCAGGAAGCCACATGCCCACATAGGCAGGCAGCCATAGACATCTCTGCCCAGGCAGGTCTGGATTTAAGTTGAAGCCAACTGATGACCAAGCAAGAGAAGATTCCTTGGTAGATGAAGAGTTATCCTTAAGGTCTTTTATATTTTTTATGTAAATTACCTTGGAATATATGTAGTGAAAGGATTTACCTGTCAATATTGTAGACATTAGAGGCTATGGCAGTTCAAAATATGCCTTAGTCTACAGTTGTGCCTGGAGCCCTTTAAAAAAAATCTCTATATTCATTTCTCTTCTGGGGTTTCTGGATACAGCATTCCAGGAGAATGAGTAGTTTAGGTTATTTTAATCCTTTACCCTTGGATCAGCCTGAGCTTTCTCCACAACATGGGAGCTTGTATATGTGACAGCTGGCACTACTGGTCTCTGGCCATGTAAACAACCCTCATTCCACGGGGACAGCTACAGTGATTTGCAGAGTTATGCAGTGCGTAGCTGCTAGAAGTCCCTCAGAGAGAGTATTTATATAGTTCACAATGTATCTCAAATCTAAAACTCCTTGCTAATGAGATCATAATTTAATATAAATGCAAAGAGCAAATTCAGTAACGCATGCATATAGCATTAGGTGTTGAAAGTTGTGGCGAGTCACTTAACTAAGGGCTTAACAATGGTGGCGATTGAAGCCTATCGATGAACATCTCTGCTAAAGTAGCAGTCCCCAGGAGTCACTTATGGGTAAAGCCAGTCCATTTCCAAATGATAACCTCTCAAATTCAAAGTGATTGGCTCCTTGAGTCCACGGGTTGTGAATTCTGGTAAGAGATTGAGCCAAACTGGACCTTGCACACCTACCTCTCTAGCACAGGAACCCAAAACCATTACTGCTGTGGGCTACCCCACCCAGTTCAACTTCCCTGGGAAGGCCTCTTACTCAGTTTGTCTTTGACAGAGAGAAGGGGCTTAACTCCTAGAGAAGCCAATTTTTGTTAAAATGTGGCCACAGATACTTTCCCAAGTATGTCGTTGACATAATTCACTTGAACACTCTGTTTTGAGGTCCATTAAAAACTCAGACTATCAGATCTGATAGGGTTTTATTATGTATAAGTGTCTTTAGTTCACCCCACTGCTGTTGAGAAAGAGAGGCATAGACTGAGAAGACAGACAGAAACTGATATTCCCAGAAACTGACATGACAGTTTTTCTGAAGATATCTAGTTCATTCCCCTGACTCTAGGTAAAATATTTCTTGAAAGTTTAACCTGATGGGTTACCAGTATTCTCTTTTTTCCTCCTGATATCCCTCCCTTGACCTTGTCCATAGTATTTAGTCTTAGCTTACACCCCAATAGATTATGACAATCTGAAATTTTAGTACTGGCTGCTATGCTAAGGCAATACACACTCCTCTAGCCCACATTCCACTGCCTACAGAGCTTATTCCCCATCACTGAGAAGAGACAGGACACAATAGCAGAGTCTCTCTCTGTCTCTCTCTCGCTGTCTCTATCTCTCTCTCCCTCTCTCTCGTAAAGTATCCTATTGCATTATGTTTATATTTTGAGAAGTATTTGCTTCAAGGCCAGATGAAGTTAAGCTTTAAGGTGAATGTACCATGCGGACCACACTTTTGCCACCTCTGACCAATGGGGATTTGTCTCATGTGCCAAGGGCCAAATGCTATACCGCTCTCTAGAAAGCCAAAAGAGGAAGGGTTTCAATTGTTCTCCATAAAAGAAATCTGCCCCCCACCCTGCTCCACCAACATCAACTCCCACCCTCAGCAAGTATATTCAGTTATTTCAAATATTTTGTGTTTCTCTTCCATGACAGTCCTGCTTTAATTTAGAGAATGTGGTTCTAGAACCTTCTCTCCAAATGAAAAGAAACCAAATGATTTGGTCTTGGGGCAGACAGGGCATAGACACACATCACTCTCCCACTGTCATGGTGTCCTCCTCTTGGCAATTGTATAACAGCATTCTTACCTTCGGGCTTTCACTCCTGCTGTTCTTTCTGTCGCACTGGTATTAGACATTTGGTCATTATTTGTCAACATGAAACACATTCAAGTTATCAGTATAACAGCAAAGGCAAATAATCTTGTTCTAATCACAGAAACGACATTAAGGCCACGTAGTCAATTGCAACAAAAATTCACTAGAAATGGATTAATTTTTAAAAATATTTTCTTTCTGGATTACACTTTTTTTTTCCCGGTGGTAGAATTTATTCTTTTATACCATCTGGCAAAATCAGTGGTTTTGTCAGTCACTGGACTGGTTCAGTTCTTAAGGCAAAAAGGTCCCTTGCTTGAAGCAGCCACTTGAGAGAAAATGAGGGTTTGCTCTTGGGAGGAAGAACTGAGTAAGTCCAAGGAGCAAATTTAGTCACTATCAGGGAAGAAAACTGTCAGGTTCTTCATACTTCCAGGAGGCAGCACCAGCACAGAGACATGCAAACCAACGAAGAGCATAACATACTTACCCTACTCCTTGATTCCAAACCAGTCTCCGTGGTTCACAGGAACTTCTTCTAAGACCCAGGAAGTGCCATCGATCTGTAATGATTCTTGCCTACACACATAACAGTGTCAATAAAGAGTCACTGGGATCCATCTTAAACCTGGGTATCCAAAATGTCTACCTTTAGAGATGGCTCCTGCCAATAAAAGGTCCATCTTGTTGCAGGTAAAAGGCAGATGCAGATTCATATCCATTACCCAAGGCCCAAGAATGTCAAAGAATTCTGGGTGTGGAAGAGAAGTGGTTAAGAGACGGTGGCATAGCAGAAGAGAATTGTAGACATACATGGAAGAGGAAGAAATACACATAGAACCGAGGATCTCATTATACACACGGGAAACACATTACTACTTCATTCATCAATGTACCACCAAACAGGAAGCTGAGGACACTTGAAATGGGCTCTGTCATCTTGTATTATCTTTGCTTCCTTGCTAAGCAAATGTGTGTGATTAAAAAAAAGATTGCTACTGATACTGAGGAAGAACATGTTTGAATTTCTTAAGAGAACAAACTTTTTAAGGTACTTTTAAAAGCCCCCATATGAAAAGAAACAACTAATTTTATTTTTTATTTTATTTTTTTAAAGATTTATTTATGCATACAAGCACTGGGGTACAGGCCAGAGGTGTGGGGGGGGTGAGAGGATTCACCACAGAGAGCGGGGAGCAGAACAG
>JAGFMF010011922.1:2162660-2193539 GCA_019455555.1 Galemys pyrenaicus
GGGCACAGCAGGAGAGATCTGCTGCACCATGTGGGTCCCCCTCCTGGCCGGCGGCAGGGATCGAACTCATGCTGCAGCGGCTGCGGTTTGCTTCATAGTGTGTTGCTTAACCCGCTGCGCCACCAGAGAGGCCCTATTTACCCAATTTCCTATTTAAGCAATTTTAGGTCAGCTCCAATTTTTTTTGGAGGTGGGGGGCATTAGAGAAAACGTTGTGGTCGGTGATGCATTTTGTGTTTTCATCCTGGTTCAATCAAACCTGAGTGAAAGTGGGAGAGAGAACACTTCGTCTCTTACACAATTTGCAAACAGGCCATTTCTTCCAAAGGTAAGTTTATAAGGCAGGGGCAAAGGGACCCATGCTTTGTGCACTATGATTTGGACTCATTTACTTCTACGTTACTTGAGCTCTTTGATTGCTGATATAGGTTCAAAGGTTTATTCCTTTAGGTAATGATGCATTTCTAGAAGAATAAATGACAGTGCTTGAAGTTTAAGCACTTGAAACATGTATGGTGTACATGCAGCAGATGTTAATAAATGCAGTCAATGCAAAGTTAGTTAGTGGCAGGAATGATTGGGTCTGGGTTGGTGACCGAATTCCAAAGGAGGTTAGAAGTGGGGGTTGGGGAGCAGAGGAAAGAAATGGTTCATGAGTGACAAAATTAGATTGAAATGTTTATCTCACAAACTAGCATTTAAGTGACAGTATAACATTCAGACCCCAAAGAAAGGAAAAGAATCACCAGTAATTTTTTTTGTAGCCTTTCTTTCTTTTGCTGAAATACTGAAGGCAATAAAAAGGATTGAATCTTAGCTCAATCATCTGCGAGAAATTAAAAAATTATGGGCAGGATGTGTAATAACAAGCTCATTTTTTCCCCAACCTGCCACGATTCATTTATCTCATCCCACTAAACACCATCTTGTACCTAAGAAGGAATAAAAAATGAATGGTTTATACACAGAGGCCACAAGAAATTTTTTGCAGAGCTAGATAATTAGCAAATGAAATCTAAAAGGGAAAATACATGAGTGGAGGAGGAGCAGATTAATCCAAAACAGTAGATAAAGTAGAGCCCTAGAATTCATGGATTCAACAGTCACTGTTCCAAGTATTTGTCCTAAGCACAAAGGTCTATGATACGGAGAGCTTTGCCTCTTTGTTGAAGGGAGAGTTTGAGTTTTGGCTGCCACAAACATGTAAGTGCACTTAGTGCACTATTCAGACCTTGTATCTCTTGGCAATCATGCTGGACATTCCTCATCACTGTGTAGACATTCGCTGTCTGGTGATAGAAGTACTTCTCTGTAAGTACAGGCAAGTACAAGGTAATTGTACAGTGCAGTGGTTCAGAGTGTAGAAGAACACTGCTAGGGTTTGAATCCCACTTGCTAGGTACATAAATATCTAAGCCCTGTGTGTCTCAATTTCCTTATCTGTAAAATGGGATGATTTTTTAAAAAGTAACTATTTCAAAGATTCCTTGGGGGAAATGGTGAGTTAATGCATGGCTCTCAATTATATTGGTGCCTGGAACACAGGAAGTACTGGAAAAATTATGTATTTTCACAGTACACAAAGCATCATTTATTTTAGTGGCAGCATTTAATAGCATTATAAATGACTTCAGTTCCATATTTACAGAAGCATTACTGCATTCTATGGAGAAAATCGTATGCGCAAATGTTTTTCTACACATTTGGATCTCTAAATATATCCCTGGTAAATGCCCATGGTCTGCCATCAACAAAAACAATATTGTTTGACTTGAATTTTGAAAAATTGTGTCGGTGGAGGAAAAATGGATAGGATGAGAAATTTTCCTTTTAAATCCGTGTTTCATATCTTAGTTGTGATTCATACATTGAAGTCCTCATTAACTAGAACACTGACTCTGGGGAGACTGGTAAATAAAATTGCTTCACTAAAAGTTAAATTAGAACATCTACTTGGTCAATGAAACATCCAGCTGGAATCAGTAGGATATTATACTTCTAGGGATGATATATCTTACTATATATAAGTATAGTGTCTCGTACACTTAGTATCTATATATCAGTATACCCACTATACTTTTAGAGATAGAAGAGACCTCAGAGAAACACCTGGTTCAGCTTCCCACCTACGGCAACCATGGTGCCTCTCTTCCAATGCCTCTCAAGGTGAGGGCCTCCCTAGCTCAGAAGAGGCTGAGGTGGCAGCTTACTCCATGATGGGACAGTTCAAGGTGACAGAAACTTATTTTTGTTGGGCTGCCATCCTCATGAGAGCCTCTCAGCCCTCCAGTCTTCCTTCTGCTTGAATTGGGCAATGTCTTCTCTCGGCGTCCATTTTTCCATTATCATCAGTACTGTTCATGCTGCTTTGCGTTAGTCATCCTCAGAGGAATCCAAGCTCCTCAAGAGCAGGGTTTGTTCCTTTTCACTTTTATCCCTGCATCCCTGGCTTCTAGCATGATGCCTGACCTGAAGGAAACTCTCACTACATATCTGTGCTGTGGACTACCCACAAGTCCCAGTTGTGCCCTCTGTGGGGACACGGGATAAAATACCCTCTTTCTTACAAGACGTGCAGCCTGAAGGTGGCCACCACCACGACACCTGTTGTCTTTTGTCAGGTTCACAAGAAAGAGATGGTTGGATTTTTATTAAATTTATATTCTCATAAGCTTTTTTGGTTGTCAAAATGATTTTTCATAAAGCATCTCATTTATTTGTCTAGTTATTTTCATTGAGGTAATGTTGGTTTACAACACTGTATATTTCAGGGATAAGGGCTCACATCGCTACCAATATGTGTTCCCCCACTCTATCTACTGCCAAAGCCCCAGTAGTCTTCCATCATAGTCCATCGGATCCCCTCCGCGCTTTGCGCTCACCTCCTGTTCTCCTCTGGTGGTGGCGGCCTCAGTTCTACAGTGAGATCTCTAGGGTTTGTTTTCTCACTTAAACTTCCCAGAAACCCTGTGAGGTCTGAGCAGCAGGTATCATGTGTTTACCACTTAATCCTCAGTGCCTGGAACAGTGTCTAGAACCCAGCGGTGCTCAGTAAATATTTGTTGAATGAAAGAATAACCCCATTTTATAGATGCAGGAATTGAGGTTGAAAGAGGATAAGTTGGGCCTCCCTGGTGGCGCAGTGGGTTGAGCAGCGCACTATGAAGCAAACTGCAGCCGCTGCAGCACGAGTTCAATCCCTGCCGCTGGCCAGGGAGGGGACCCACATGGCGAGGCAGACCTCTCCTGCCTCGCCCACTGCTCCCCTCAGCAGTGTACTTCAGTTGATCTGCCTGTTCTGCTCCCTGCTCTCTGTGGTGAATCCTCTCACCACCCCCACACCTCTGGCCTGTACCCCAGTGCTTGTATGCATAAATAAATAAATCTTAAAAAAAATATAAAGAGGGTAAGTTCAGTGGCAACGCGAAGAGGTGCCATAGTGCGGTTTAGCCTGACATTTCCCTCGATCCACCTCAGAGCCACCACAGCAAACAAGAATGGGAAAAACTGTGTGCTTGCTGTGCAAGCATAGCTTCCAGATAAATCTAAATTAGAAGACCACCTTGAATGACCTCCAATACAGAAATTCGGAGACTGTCTTGACTCAGTAACTTGTCCCTGGTCACACAGCTACGAAAGAACCAAGCTGAGGCCCCATCTACCTCCGCTGAATTCGAGGTTGCTGACAGGTTTCCATTGCAAGCACAGACTTGCTAGCTTGAACCCTGACAATATCCTTTTTGGTAAAGAAGAGCAACTCACCTTCAAAACAATTTATTTCTTACTTGAGCTGTTTTTTTTTTTTTAAATTGGGGTAAATTATATACTACCCCAATCCCTTCCCGCTAAGGCACTGGAATAAGTGAATATTCTTGTTACACTAACCCTGCTACAGGTCTCTAGCGCCTATACTTCACCAAGCAAAGGGATTAGAATAATTTGGGACGAAGAGCGCATCTTGCTTTCCAAATGTAACCGACACACGGTTTTCTTTCATATCTGCTTTGAAGAAATCAATACCTCTGATGAGGTGCATTTGGAAAAAGAAATCATTGAATTTTACATTTTTTCCCCTAAAGTAAATGAAATGGTTTCCAATTTAACTTGGAGCAAGGCACACATGAAATGATTCCCTTTCTAAGCATGACAACACTGCAATTTCCTTGTCTTTCCTTCACTTAGGTTCATCCATTTCTAAATGTTCAGACAAGTACTGCTTGTCAGTTTCCTTTTGCTTCAGACAATCAGCCATTGCTCTGTGAATGAGTATGGACTAGTGAAGGCAGGGGCAGAAGGGGAAAGAAATGCTGGTTTCTATTCTTAGTTTTTCTATTGGTGTGTTACGATCCTGGCTCAGTTATTTTGGGGCTAGGCTTTGAGATAACTTTAGTAAAGCTGGAGGTCACCTTTGCCTAGACACTAAGTTTTGCTCTCAAACGTCAAGTGCTCATTCGAAACGCCTTTGCCCAACACTTTTCACACTGTGCTCTAAAGCCCAGGGTCAGGTTTCCTTCCACCTCAAGAGTACTATTTTAGACATCTCCTTTCTATAGGTGCAGGTGACAGCCCAGATAAGTTTACAGAGGCCTTTCTAGTTTTCCTCTCTGGTATGAAAAGTCAGATTATTATTCTGATTTTTCTTCTGCCTTTCTTGTCAAGTCAGACTAAGAATATCCCAGTTGAAAGTAGCATCATGACTTGGAACAGCGGAGGCAACAAACTCTTGGATAAAATGATTCTAAGGTTCTATTGCTCTGGGGAGAGCAGCGGGAAGGGCGTAGCATCTTCTACTCCTGTGACTCTCATTCAGTGATTTTGCCTCCCAAGAGACATCTGGAAATATTTGGAGACATTTTTCTATTGTCCTAGCGTGGGGGGGAGGAGTGGTGCTGGTATCTAATGGCTAGAAGCCAGGGACGCTGCTAAACGCTCTACATTACACAGAATACGTCTGCAACCGAGGATTACGTGACTTGAAATGTCAGTACTGCCAAAGTGGAGAAAATGGAGTCACCAGTAAGTGCGCAAAACAGTAACAACATTTAATCGAGTTTGTACCTTGTCCCAGGCTTTGTTTTAGGTGTTTCACAATTGTTAGCTCGTGTACTACAACTCTGAGTAAAAGATTATATTATTACCCTATTTTAAGATGTAAAATAGAGCACAGAGAAGGTAAATCCTTGTCCAAGGCCATGTAGCTAGTAAGTACTGAAGGGGAAGTCACACTCGCAGGCTGCACAGTCTCCTTACTACAGCGCACTGCTCAGGTAGGCCAAGGGGTGGATATAAATCATGCTAGGGCTTGGCCTAGCGACTTGATGGTGCTTATGCTTTAGCTGACTTCAAGGGGTGCAGGTATTTCTTTTATGCCTTCCCTGAAATGTGAGATTAGAGACCAAGATGTTTTGCCTTTAACTCAGGGGAAAGCTCACTTTTTAAACCAGAAGGCAACAAATTATTTTTTTCTTTTTATCTTGAAAATGAAATATGACCTACTAGGGCTATTACCGAGAAGGTGGGAACAAGTTGTATTGTTTCTGATACTCCTCGTTTTTCACTCCCCGCCTTTGGACGGCACCACTTCTTTCCCACTTGCCTTACAAGCAACAAGGTACCACATGCCCTCCACGCGCCCCCGGGAAACAGCCATTGCAGGAGAACTTGGATTTCAGGAGAGATCAAAACAGAGCTCAAGGAATGATAGATAACTTCACGTGAGGCTGGGACGAGTGGCCCAAACCAGGGGCATCTGGAACACACAGGTCTGTCCCAAGGCCACACAGGCGTAGAAGGCAGGCCTGCCTCGAAGCCAAGACTGCATCTGTCACCTGGGCCCTCACTCCAAGGGTGCAGAGCACCAGAAACAAACAGAATTGCCCTCTAAGGCACCTAGGCGGACCCAGGAAGCAGAGTAGGTGATGCGGGCACCAGCCCCCCAGAACTATTGGACAAAATGAAAAGAGGAACTCTGGGAGAGGCCCAGGGGAGGCTCCTAGAACTGAAAGCAGGTGGCCCAACTTCAGGAGCAAAGATGAAGATGAAAAGCTCTTGGAGCTGAGGATGTGTGAGAAGAAGCCAGAACCCAGACCTATCTGAACTTCAACTTCAGCTAAGACCCAGCGCAACTACCAAGATCCTTGTTTCTCTCTAAGATTCGTATTTCAGTCCATGGTGTCACATGGAGCCTGTGCGTGACCCAGATAATGGTGGATGAACTAGCTAAAGCAGAGGCGTATACGTGTGTTAACAAGCTGACCGCCCTAACTACACACCCTTACTTTTCGACTGCAGAATCTGTATCCAGGAAGGAGAAGTGACTACTGAGAAAGCGTGCCCATTATATATACCCCTTCGTTAACACTAGAGCGTTTGAAAGCTCAAACTCCCTAACTCCCGAGCAATGGCTTGTCCTCAGACCTGCCATCACTGTTAAACACTCCGGGGCGTTTCCCTCAGCCTGCTGGAGTTTTATGTTTCCATGAAACATAAACCCACGGTCTATCACCCTTGACCAATTGGATTTTACTTTCCAACTGTATTTTTATTTTCTATGACTAAAACATTTAAAGAAGTTCAATACTTTTAGTATTTCTAAATCAGTTAGTTGTAATGCAGTCCAAGTCTGACAATGGAGAGCCTAACAAATGAGGGGAACAAATATTCTTCTATTAAGGAGAAAAAAATCTATCCTGGAATTGTAATTATAATATTTTGAGCTTTCCCAGTGGCTGTTTCTTGCAGGTTCTTAGAGCAAGAATTATTTTCATACTAGGCAATGGAAAAAGCAATGGTAAAAAAACAAAACAAAACCAAAAAACAATTTGCTCATGGATATGCAAAATAACCTCAATTCTTTCTCTGTTTTTTTTTTTTTTTTTCTTGAGCGCGTTGGAACTAGAACTAACCTGAGAAGCTCTTTTAAAGCCAGCTCATCTGTTCTCTATCTATAGGTTATACCTGGGCAACTACTGCTCACTATTGTGATTCTGACTTAATGGGCCCAAATGGGGCCAATGCATTTTAAAAAGCTTTCAAGGTGTTAGTAATAGTCAACCTGAGTTTAGAACCGTCACTAAATATTTTGCTGCAGCACAAACTAGCAACTAGTTTGCAGAAAAGACTGGCAACAAGACGGCCACCATTTACTAAGGAATGGTGCTTCACATGTGACATCCTGCCGGGCCTCCTACTTGTCTGTGTGCCATCCCATCCTCGTCGCCTTGTGTGGGGCCTCAGCTACAGGCTTGCCTGGCTCTCAGTGATGACCATCTAGAAAGTGGGGTACGAAGCCCATTTGTGGGGACTGGGAACAAATCTTTATTATGGGGCAACAGGAGATACACAGGGAGCAACAGTGGCAGCACCCAGCAGTGGCAGTCCCCCTGGCATCCCCCAGAGCAGTGGCCTGGTGAGTCCCCACTGAGGTGCTGTGAGTGACACCCCCCTCATCCCCCCAGGAGCCCCATTAGCTTTTATGTGACTTATAGACAAAGCCAGCACAGGACCGAGTTTAGGCCTAGTCTGCAGGAGCATGTTTTGAGCATGGGAACTATACATCAGGGGTACCTGTTAATTACTGTTTTCCATACAGGGGACCACATATCAGGGCTCTATGTTCTCTACTAGGCCTCCTGTGCTGGGAGGTCACGGGGAAGAACAGTCTGAGAAACTCTGAGAAAACTCTTTTC
The DNA here is from genome assembly GCA_019455555.1 of Galemys pyrenaicus. Lineage (NCBI taxonomy): Eukaryota > Metazoa > Chordata > Mammalia > Eulipotyphla > Talpidae > Galemys > Galemys pyrenaicus. The sequence continues at coordinate 2,170,349 of JAGFMF010011922.1, forward strand.
TCACAGGCCCTACACTGTAATACACTATTGAAAATCTGTAAAATGACCTTGTAAAACAAACATTATCCCAATTTTATTCATGAGGTTGAGACAGGAAGGGTCCTGGACAAAAACAGGACAGGAGTCAAGGACAGAACTTTGTTGTTCCCACAGGCTGGTAAACAAGAGGTTAAACAAATCTGATGACTCAAGGCCTGGACACCTGCTGCCATAAATTTCCTTGGCCTGCTGTGGTTTTTTTTCCTTTCTATTTTTTCCTGGGCATGTCCATTCCTGAGCTATCTCTTTACAGCTTATCAGTTAGCTGTGGCAGAAGGGAGTTACAGACCCTGAGGCCAGAGGGCAGAGAGCTGCACGCCGGAGCTGCAAGCACGCAGCCTCCATGTGAGGTTAACCACTGAGATGGTCACACGTGCTGCGTGACCATGAGCACAGCTGATAGGTGCTCACAATCAGCAATAATAAATGGATCCCACTCAGACAAATGGAATTTAGCCAAGTCCACTCTCCTAGCTTTCTGAGCCAATAAAATTGAATTCCTTTGCTTTCAAAACCCCAGCCCTAAAAACTCTACAGGCTCCTAGCCCTGGCACCTGGGAGAGTCTCTCACACCTAAAGAGGTCTCCCTGGACCTCTCTCTCTTTGCTCTTGCTCATCATTTAATGCTGACTCCTTGCCTGTCCTCACCCGTGCCTATAAAGTCCTCTTTCCAATCTTGACCAGAGGTTCTCAAGAGCCTTTTCCTGGACTTGGGAGCAGGACCCCTTGGTCCATCCCTCTGATCCCAGGGGGTGGAGCAGTGGCAGCCACTCCCTATTTACCTGTCTGCTCTGATGGAGGGTAGGATAGGACTGATGGGCCCTGAGTGCCCTCCCTTGTCTGGTGAAAAGGTAATTCGTGCTTATAGAAATTAGTTTACAGGTTCGGGATGATAGAGCTGGTAACATTTCTACCCATGACTTTTCTGAATGCCAAGCATGTTTCTGCATACCTAGCCGACCTCTCCACTGGGATATTTCACAGGCATCTCCAACTTGGCATGGCCAAAATGCAACTCTTGATTCTCCCTCATTGCCATTGGCTACTCCTTCCATAGTCTCCGCCAGAGAAAGGGATGCTACTGTCCAGCCCATTCTCTTGCTCAGGCCAGAATCCTTCTAGTCATTGTTGATTTCTCCCTTATATGATCCTTAGCTCATAAGTCATATCTCGTCTTTCCTCTGCTCAAAGCCCTTGGAATTACTTCCTCCCAAACAGAATAAAACCTAAGTCCTTACCAGGGTTTAGAAAGCCCAGCACAACATACTCTGGTTTGTCTTCACTGCCTGCCTCTCTCACCATTCCTTGGCTCTCTCTCCACTCCAGTCACTCAGGCCGTTATTTTCAAGCACCAAGCACATCCCCATATCAGCGTTTTGGCCTGTGCTCCCACATCTGGAATGCATGTCCCACTACCCCACCCCAGCTCATGTCTGCAAGGCCTGCTCCCTCACTGAACTCAAGTGTGTGGTCTAACATCGTCTCCGCCAAGAGGCCTTCCTTCATCAGCTGAGATAAAGTAGCTGTCCTGATATTTGTCTCCTAGTCGGCTTGCTTTTTTTAAATGCCACTTAACATGAACATGTATGTTATAGACAGTATGTATTTGTTTGTTTTTGGTTTCATCCTCTACAATGAGAACGGCACTTTTTCAGTTTGGACACTTAGAACAAGGGCTGTCACAGCGTGTACCCAACTAATATTAGCTAAATGAATACATGAATGGGGTAGCTGAGATAGAAACCCAGGTCATTTGACTCCAAAGTCTGTATTGTTAATTACATTGTCATCACTTGTCTCCTGTGCCTCTTTTCAAAGCTTAGAAAGGTAAAGTGGTAATTCCAAGGTGGCATAGATGTGAAATGGCAGAATTAGTACTCAAATCTAGGTCTGCTGACTTTTTCTATTACTCCACACTGCCTCCCAGTGGTGAAATTGCTAGTGACTTCTGTTGACCAAGATGCCAGTGAAACAATTGAGGTTTGCTTCTTTGACCTGTCATTTTGATGATTTTATAGTCTCAAACTTCCTTGCATCCATTTTGAAACTAGTACAATAAGCTATGAAATAAAGGGCCTCACTCTAATATTACACTAGCCTGTCACGAGGCCCTACATCCTCCCGGGGCAGAGCATAGCTTCCATTTGACTTGGACAGCTTCCATAACTTTCTCCAAAACTCCAGTAATTACCTTTAAAACACAGATAGAACATTAAATGTGGTCGTTTATATAAAGTACCCAGCATAATACCTAGCTGACATGTAGTAAGTGCTCAATAAATTAGATTGTGCCATGATGGCAAATGGGAGGATAACAAACCCATGTTCACCACCTTTGTCTGATTTGTTTTCTTGGGGAATCTGTGCCCGAGGAATACGGGAGGAAAGGGGGACCACAGCAGGTGTTGGGGAGGGCAGGTGAGATGGAGTGCTATCTTGAGAAGTCAGTGGGATGTGATGGTTCCAGGCTAGGTGCTGTCAGTGCTACTGAGGCAGAGACTACAATCAGGGCTATTTCACTAGAAGCTTAGTGAACACCTTGTAAGTCCAGACAGGGCACTAACATATATATTCACATTTTATTTACCTTCTCCTGTGACTCTCAATTTTGAACAGTTGGATTTAGATTTAAATCTTTCCCCTCTTACTGTGTTAGGAACATTCTGGTAAGTATTATTTCTAAAGGCGCTATGTTGATTTAAAAAAAGTGACTGGCTGGGGTTTTGTCTGGCAAACATACTGATTGTGAAAACTGCAAGAAAATTGATTTTCTGCCATTAGCATGTCCTGGCACAAATTCTGCAGCATGGAAGCTCAAGTTACAGAACCTTCTGCTGAATGTAGCACATGGGAGTGACTTCACTAAATGATAAGGATTCACTCATTTTAACCAGTAAGGGACCAATACAGGGTCCTCATATGCAAAATGGCAGATAAAACAGTTGGAAGTGCTGTCCAATAGACCTTTCTGAAATGTTCAATAACTGCGTGTCCAGTGCAGTAGCTTCCCAGCCACGCGTGTTGAGCACGTTTAATGTGGCTAGTGCCACTGAGTAATTGAAACAGAAAATTAACTTTAATTAAATTTAAGTAGTCACATAGGCTACTGGTGACATACTGCAGAGTGCAGGTCTATGGCTTAGCTAAAGTAGAAGGAAGGAGGTATGTTAGTAGGCAGCAAAAGCGCGCAAAGAACTATTTGGCCTAGTTAACAATATTTTTGCTTGCCCTGAAGATGGAAATGTCTGCATCAGATGGAAGTCCTGCCTGCACTGGTTGGAGGGGTTAGCTATAGTATAGTCGATCGGGGGGAGGGTGGGAGGGTATATGCCTGCCCTACTGAGGGCTAATCTGTACCTCTCGAATAGCTTACTCAGCTTGTGTTTCTAGAAAGCCTCTCTAGAGCAAGATATTATTTACACAGGCAAATGTCTCTTGGGCATGAGTGGGAACTGTTTTCTATAAATTTATTCTATTCATATAAAATTGAAAATAAATGAACTCCTGGGTCTAGGTATACTATGAAAGAATATTCTTGTTACTCCTATCTGAGAACCATACTTTCCTCCAGCAGAGCAGACCGTCATACAAAGAGAAGTTTGTGCCAAGAAATACACTCCTAAGTTTCCCCCAGCCTGATTTTTTTTCTTTCTAGATCTGTGAGTGGCTATTTTAAATGGTTTGGATCCCTTCTCTCTGATTCTCCTTTCCAAGGAAGAATTTCAGCAGAGATGGGCAGGCAGGTGACAACATTCACAATGTACCCCAGTTTAAAAAAACAACATCTTGCCTGTATCAGCTCTGATGGATGGGTTGGAGAATTGAGTATAATCAAAATTGAAAGTGAGAATCTCCAGAGATGCTTTCCTCTAGAAATTCCAAATAACTTTGTTAAATATTCATTCCAAATGCCTTTGCCTAGCATTTGCAAACTGTGTTACCACTACATTACATTAAGGTCACAAGTGTAAATTTGCCTTTTCTCAGTTGCCAAGGGAGGATAGGAGTGGCAAGTCAGCGGAAGGCAGGGCCGGGGGAAGGAGATGGGCTGCATTCGAGGGCCATCCATCCTGGTCCCTGCCACACCATGTGTCCTGGGACATGAAGCACACACTACAGTGAATGCTGAACCACAGATTTTAGATAAACCCTCGCTGAAATTAAAAAACAAACCAGGAAGCAAAATCATGAGCTGAAGGTTTCTTTTTTTCAAGAATCTAGAAAACTCACAGTTTTTGAATAGAAACCAAACCAAACTATGAAAATGCTCCAAAATAAATCTTCTCAAGTCATTATTCCCTTTGACTTGACTTGAATTCCTAATAGACAGTTACCACCTTTATTCAGCAGAGATCAAGAGTGAAACCACGGAGGGAAGCCATGTTGAAGCCGAAAGGATTTAGAAGAGTAAAGGGAAACTTGAAGCCCAAGTGGCATATCCAGATTTCAGGTATTTCGAGTACCTGCGAAACCTGTGGCCTGTGGGGTAATTTATTACCCATCATGGGTTTGAAATGCATTTTCCTTAAGTCCTCATTTTTGTGGCAGCCCCTCATTACCAAAGATAATAGAGTAACCTGAAAAATAGATCCTCTGTGGGACTCCCTGGTGGCGCAGCAGATTGAACGCAGCTCTGTGAAGCGTCCGGGGCACAAAAGCGCGAGTTCGATCCCTGGCCAGGGAGGGACCCCACATGCTCTGCCATATGGTGCAGCAGATCTCTCCTGCCCTGCCTGCTGCTCCCCTCAGCAGGGTATTTCGGTCGAACTGCCTGTTCTGCTCCCTGCTCTATCTCTGGTGAATCTTCTCACCTCCTGCGACTCTGGCCTGTACCCCAGCTCTTGTGTGTATAAATAAATAAATCTTTAAAAAAATAGATCCTCTGTATTTTAAGCAAGACCGTTATTATCTGTTGCTATTCCAGAAAAGTGGAGTAGGCCACTAATACTTTTTTTAAAAAGTGAAGTATTTTTCCTTTAAGACTCTTCAGCATCCGGGGACTATGGTGATGGTTCAAGGGTGCTGTGGTGGGAGATTGATGGGGACTCCACCTGAGAGGTGAAATCAAATATTGTAGAAAAATGAACAACAATGTAAGAAAATAAAAAATTTTTAAAAAAGATTCTCTGACTTGCCTTCTGTTCTGTTTGTGATCAAACCATGACAGACCTTTGCCAGCTCTTGAATGTTCACTGCTCACTGTCCCCTACTTTCCATCCACACCAGTGTGCCAGACAGTAAACTCAGCAAACAAAAGAATGCTTCTGCAGACCTCTATCTCTGTTTTCCAGAGCCCATTAGGATAATCTGTGACTAACACTAATCTGATTCTTTTCTTCATAATTAAATGACTTAACCCAACATTTTTTCATTAGGATGACTTTCCCTTCACAGTCCTGTATGTAAAGACAACAGAATATTTAATTAAAAGCCCTCCTGGACAGACTTCTGTCTTTGAGGCTTGCTGTCTCTACTTAGGCCTTGAAATTGCTTGTCAGTGTGCTAGAGAAAAAAAAATGGAAGCACCCCACCCGCCTTCTGCATATAATGGCAATCTGCATTTCTACTGATTTCTATCCAGGTCATTCATTATCTAAAAAGTATAGTATTAATGAGAAGCAGGTAGGAGTCATGCTGTCCTCCCCAGGTTTAAATGAATCTTTAAAATGATACAATCAAACAGATATGCAAAATAGGTCATTAATGCAACATTAAAGTTACAAATTTAAACACAAAATCAAGGAATGCAGAACTTTTTAAGTTTCTTATCATTTCAGTCTTGGCAACAGGGGATGTTCTGAATATATAGCACTGTGTTAAGAAGACATGGGTGCAAAAGTGTTGGGAGATGCCAAGATTAGCTACCAGACTTGTAGAATGATGTAACTGTACCTATATAGATTGACTCATGCTCAGGAAGTTTCCAGCAACTTTGAACTTTCCTGTCCCTGGGTGGTACAGCAATGACTCAATAAGATTGTGCCTTCCATTATGTCAGAGATGAATTCCTAGAAAAATACTGTGTTGTGAATTTGATTTGCTTTTGAAAATCAAGTTTTCTCTGATGATGCATGGGCTATTTTATGTTTATTTCTGAAAACCCTTCTTTTTGCCAAAACTTTTGAAATTATCTGTAAACACCAGAATGCACTAAGAGGTGTATGTTTGCCCAGGAAGAATGTGTTTCTAATGTGAGTAATTACTATTGTGTTTATCGAATGTAAACAATATCAGATATTTTCTGATATATAGACTACTTAAGGTAGAGTCCAGCTGTTGTGAAGTCAAAGGTTTGGGAAGAAAAGGGAAGCTTTGTTGTTAAACTGTTTTAACTAGTTTTTGTTAATTACTGGACTGACAGAAGGGCAGGAGAGCAATTGCCCCAAAAGACAAAGCAAGTCAATATAAAATGATTCAAAGAGGGGCCTTGATAGGCCTCCCTGGTGGCACAATGGGTTGAGTGCCGCACTATGGGGTTCCACAGTCACTGCTTCATGAGTTCGATCCCCAGACAGGGAGGTGACCCACATGGCGCGGCAGAGGCGCGGCAGAACTCTCCTGCATTGCCCGCTGCTCCCCCCAGCAGTGTGTTTCAGTCAGTCTGCCTGTTCTGTTCTCCATTCTGTCTCTGGTGAATCCTCTCAACACCCCCCCCACCTCTGGCCTTTACCTCAACTCTTGTATGCATAAATCAGTAAACCTTTAAAACAAAAACAAAAAGGGACCTTGACACTATGGGTGCTGGACTGCAGTCCCTGGGTGACACTCACCACCAAAAGAGAGATCACAACAAGGGTCCTGCTGAAATAGAGTGAAAACAGATAGGACATTACCCTTGCAAAAACTGATGCCTTCTCTGTAAAAGAGAGAACTGACTGTTAAGCAAGGGGTCCAGTAGAGGTCTCCTTTTGCAGTACTCTGGATCTATGCTTCTGTATGGGAGATGACGACCAGCTACGAAGCAGGTGCAAGTGCATTGGTGTTCCAACGCCCAGATTCAGCAGTGAGATAGGATATGGAACAGGGGTAAGGAATAGGGAGTCATACAGAGGGACAGGGCTTTCTGCCCAAGAGCAGGAGTTTCCTCAATCCTGCTCTGCCTTTTCCTTTTGTGCCAGTTTAAAAATATATTTCTCTTCCTGATAGCATTTATGTTCTCCTAATTTTCAGCTTCTCCTGGTGATGGAATTCATGTCTACCCAGCCATGATCTTCTAGGTTGGGAACTTGGAGGCATGAGGCCCCTTGAAGTCTCTGAAAAACAGTAACACTGCAAGGATGGAAGTGACAGGTGATGTAGGAGAGAACTGTGGCAAATGACTGAAGTTCAAAGCTCTTTTGCAATGTGACATTTTGCTCCTTTTCATTTTTCTTGCTCAGGGCTTCCAACCATATCTTAATACTTGACCTTCCCCATCGGAAAGGCTGCTTTTTTTGTTGTTGTTGATCTACTGTTCTCTAGGCTGGGGGAATTTCCTGAAGCTTCTGGAAAAACACCAGTGCAGCAGCAGCCCTGACCACCTGCAGGTTAAATAGGGAAAGAGGTGGGGAGAGCTGGGAGCACAGCTTGTTATATTGGTGGGGACTTCAAGCTCCTGCTAATCTCTCTAAAGGTAGGGTTTTTTGCCTCTGTTCTAGCTTCTACTTTTACCCTGTTTTTACCTAAGACTTTCCTCTACCCACAGCTTTTACTTAGGTCACACTGATTCAAAGTCTTCACTAATAACCAACATGTGCACCTGGTCACCTCCAGTCCTCTGGAAGTCTGAATCTTGGGGCTTGCTGAATGGTTTGTAAAGACATTGATGCAACAGTTTTGGATACCTAAAACCCACCCAGTACATGAAACATGGAAAAGGAAGGGCATCATATGGATCTTGGGAGAAAAATATTAGGTGAAAATTATAAATGTCTCAAAGTTTCTGGCCATTATGCCCCTGCAGTCCCATTTCCCCCTCAGTCAGCTGTGATTACTTTCAAGACACTTCTCCAACCAGAGCTACTTCTACGCAGGCTTCTCTGCTCTACTGGCCTGGCTCTTAGCCTCCTCTCTAGATCCTTCGCATAGGATTAATACAAAAAAAGAAAATGCAAATCATCAAAGCAGAGATTCTCTTACATGTTGCACAGTCAAATGTTCCTCAAAGAATGACTCTTGGTTACCTGTGTTGGAATCACCTGGGATGCTGATTTTAAAATGCAGATTGGAATAATTGAATCAACATCTTGGTGGGGAGGCACAAGTCTCAACAGTCTGTATTTTAACACAGCTCCCCCAAGTGATCTTATATGCGACAAGTGTTGGAAAACACTGTTCTAGTGCCGTCATTTATCAGATTACTGAGTCCCCTATTTGACATTCCTGACAAGTGGCCATTAACCTAATCTTCAATCCCTTCGACGATGAGCAGCTCATAACTGTGGAGACAACCCATTCTATTTTTGGATTGCTCTATTAGAATGTTCCTTTTGCAGTGAGCTAAAATCTCTATCCTTGTAATATCCACTCTGTGATTTTTGTTCTGTCCCTTAGGGCCCTACGGAACAAGTATCATTCATCTTTAAAATGTCTACTTTTCAACTATTTGAAGACTATCCTAGTATATTCTACTGCTATATATTTTCTTTAGGCTAAATAGTCTCAATTCTTGTGATATAGGTGATAATCTTGTAAGATATCGTAGACCAGTCCCTATAGCTTAGCTCTCTGGGGACTCCAAACAGAGAAGTTTTAAGGCAAGAACCATGAGAAGCCATGGTTGTCCTTGATGTCAGTTATGAAAATCTGGACTTTTTAACAACTTTTTTAGATGTATTCTGAATTTCATTAATTTATCCAAGCCTCCTTGAATTTATTTACATTTCTTCTCAATCAATGACCATACTATTCTCCATCATCTTATTTACACAATTGGCTGAAACCCCAGGTCAATAAAATGGAGTATAAGTGTTTTTAGGATCTAGTTGGAGAACACTTTATTCCATGCTACTTTCATATATAATAAACTTATTTTCTAATCACAATAACCCAAATAGTGGTGTGTGTGTTTGTGTGTGCATATGTGTAAGAGTGTTTCTTTGTGGAAGGGGATAGGATACAGACATTTGGAAATCAGACTTCCAGCTTCTGTGTAAAACAGATTATTTAGATTCTCTTTGTGACTATTCCATTCATACTACCACATTCAGGAAAGGGACCTTGTATTCCTGCTGAAATAATGTTTAATAGAGCAGGCTTGTTTTTAAATATGAAAGGTTGGTTATGAAATCTTCTGTCATTTGCTATTATTTGCCAAAACATAGATGGATTTTGCTTTTCAATATTGGTTCCTCAAACTCAATTTAAAAGAAAGCAAAGTATTCTTTGGAGAGTCCCTTTTTAATGAATCTCATCTTCACATGCAAAATGTGAATTATGAAATTAGAAATTAGACAGTGCTCAGGGCACCTTGGTTTCAAGCAGTGATTTCCAATTTATCCTTGGCAGCCTATATATTGATTTCTACTATGATACCATTGTTTCAAAGTAAACATTTTTCCTGGAAACTGTTTAGCCCCTCCTAAGCCCCCCTCCAACATATATACATACACTATTTTATGCTAACAAAACAAATCTCTAGTGTAAACCCTAGAAAGAGCTAACAATTGCTAAGTCAATTGTACTATTTTAAATTCTCTTTCCATCCAAATATGTTTAAAATGCCCCTTTTTTCCAGAAACCTTTCCTGTATGGCTCATTTGACTCATTTATTGTCTGCATACTGGACTTAGGGGTCTGGATGGTCTCTCCTATTCATTCCCAGAGTGTTTAGGGCATGGTTCTTTACCCAGTGGGTTGGAAAATCAATGTCACTGAAAGAGTCAAGAAACTATAACCAAGATCAGAGATGCAAAGGAAATAAAATTGAGAGTCAAACAAATCAGGCTATGCATGCATAAGAGGTAAGAATCAGTTCAGGAACTCAGATTTCTCTAGGCACAGCGCTGTATTCAAGAACTTCATCAGGGCAGGAGGAGGGAGTGTGCAGATAGGAGACCAGTTTTGCAAAACTGGAAAGAAGTGCAGTAGATTATCTCAAGCCAAGCCCCTTGGGTGAGGCAGGAAACATTTTAAGCCATTTAGAATGCTAGGAGGATGGTTCAGTCATCAGTCACTTGTATTCTTGTGTAATCTTGCTGGGGGGCATCAAAGTTGTAGCTCAAACAAAGAAAGATGAAACATGCTCCCCTAGGTTTTGCTACAAGCCTAAAGCTAAATAAAATACCCAGGACTCTAAACATATGTATGGTAGAAACAGGAGTTTTTCAGTATACGCATATATCAACTTCAGTCATGCCACTTTGCGATATTAACTAAAGTTCTGCCCCTACTACCAGTGACCCAGTGACACTCTTCCCATTTAGGAAGAGGCATCTATGGCCTAAGAGAAGATTAAGATTGTTTGAGAAGGAGTGGAAAGAAATGGTTATTTTTCAAAATAGACTTTTAAGAGGTTATAGCAGATAAGCATAAAATTGCCATACAATCCAGCAACCCTGCACCTGGTACATACCAAAAGAAGCCCAAAGCAGAGATTCAAACTGTGTTGTGTTCACTGCAGCATTATTTACAATAACCAAAAGGTGGAACAACCCAAGTGTCCATTAAAAGATGAATGGCTAACCAAAATATATGTCTGTGCACACAGTATTTTCACTTAGCCATCAAAAGGAACACAGTTCTGACACATGTTACAAGATCTTGTGCAGAGTGATATGAGCCAGGCAGTAGTAGACAAATATCATGACTTCATTTACTGAATTCATCTGAATGGATCTTTTTCTGTCATGCAGCAAAAATGGGGTACCAGGTATTTGCAGATAAAGAAAGCTATGCTTTTGCAGAATGGAGTTAATCACTTGGGAAAATAGCTCTTATAAAACCATCTTCAAGGAAGACAGCAATGATGCACTAAAAGTGTGAACTATTAAGGACTTCTGGACTTTTTATGTATGTTTTTGAGGATTAACTTTAACGTTATTTTTCCACTTGGAAAATTTTCCTCACCAGTGCAGTGCATCTCTTCCACCCTAGTTATTGCGGTCCTAGTTACCATGTGTCCTTGGGCCATGTAAAGAATGTAGGATGTGTATATTTCATTAGTGATCACTAATGAAAGAGGAATATCGGTGGGAAAAATATCTGAGAGTGACCCTTGGTTCTTTCCTTCTGTTCACAAAGGTCATCTATTGGCAAATTCTCTGACTCTACACCCCAAAGACATCCTAAATCTGACCAGCTTACCCAATCTCCGTCACTATAACTCCATGACGGAAATTCGTTCTTCAGCTCCACTGGTCCTTTTCCTGTGTGACATGCCAGAACCTTCCATCAGACTTTCACATGGTTGGCTCTCTTTAATCAGGTCTCCAGAGAAAAGTTGCATCCTTAAAGAGGTTTTCCCTGATCCTCCTCCCTCTCAAATTCCCATTTAAAAAGGTTCTTTGTAACCCTAAGCCATCCTCTTGTCATAATATACTATGGCATTCATTTTTACCTAAATTATTTCATGCACCTTTTTATTTGCATGTTTACTGTTCCTCTCCTTTCAGTAGGTAACCCTGCTGCCTACTGTAGCAGCCAGGCCCTCAATATTGATTTACTCACTGATTGAAAATATAGAAGTTGTTGGACACTGGAATGACTCAACACAGGATACTAGCCTTTTTGAAAAAAGAAAGTCATATCAAAGTTTTTTGTGTGTGAGTTGCCTTATCCTTTCAAAAGTGGAGAACAACTGAACTTTCCAGGTAATTGAATGTTACTGTTATTGAGTTACAGTATGTTGAAATTGTGCTTGATCTTTCTGGGCAAGTTTTTTGGCTTCTGCATGGTGAGGAAGGCGAATTGTAAATAATTAACCTGCACAGGCTTGCCAGGTGAACTCAAGGAAAGTATAATTGAACAGATGGGCCTCATTCCTCTCACTGGAAGGTTATTAGGTGATTTGACTTTGTCAGATAAGAAAAGAAAGTGAGGTCTTGAAATGAGTTCCTCCAGGGAAGCCATTTTTCAGTGTTCTCACAAAGACCTGGGAGTCCTGCATGATGTTAATTACCCTGTGTTTTCTGAAAGAGCTGCCAGCCTGAAAGAGCAGGAAGACGCAACTCCCTTAGGCTTTCTGGGCCGTGAAATGCTCTCATAAGCAAGTAGGTTACCTGGGAGCACTAACAGAGATAGGCTAATGAAATCCATATGGTTGGTTACTTTGGGCAGATGGCCTGCACGCCACCTTGGCAGCACCTGGAGTTCCTAGGTGGTCTTCAAGGGCAGCTCTAATTTGTGTGCGTTGAAGTTGTTGAATCTGCAGGCCACAAAGAAACAGCTAAACGTGGACTCACTAGGAAAGGTCAGTGGTATTTTATCACAGGGGTACGAATGGGCTCAGGAGGATGGGGGAGGGTATACATAGCTTTCTCTCTTCTCTCCCAACCAGAAGGAAAAAACCCACCTTTCTTCAAGTAATTTTTCCTGTGGGACATGCTAGGACCTTTGTACTTGTTATTCCTCTGTCTGGAATATTCTTCCATCAGGTTTTCACATGGCTAGCTATTCTTATGCAGGTCTCTAATGACATGGCATCCTTAGAGTCTTTCCCTGAGCTCCTCCTGTCCTCGAAGGGCATTTCATTTAATTTTTAAGTACCCCTCCCTCACTGCAGAACCTTAAGTGGACGGTCTTCACCGTCCTTTAATTGCTCTATTGCTGGCCCCTTTTCCTAATGACTTCTGGGATTGGTAGATACTTCATGGTTTTAAAGAGTTTTCTATAATAATATCCTTTTACTAACTCCATAAGGAAAGCACAGAAGGGACTATCTCGCTTCATAGATAGGAAAGTGAGACCAAATGCTCCTTTTAACAAAAGAAAGTGATCAGTGGATGTAGAGTTAGAAATCATTTTCATCATCTCTCTTGTTCTTTCCAATTTTATCCACACCATGCCATCATCCTGTCCTATTAGAAACTGTCACAAGCCTTGAACAATAGAAGTTTGCTGTGTGTGTAACATTCACTCTAGTTTTATGAAAGTCTTCATTTTTCTCTGCCTTCTTATTTTGGATTCTTTGAGGTTGTGAGAGCATGGAAGACTCATTTAAAACTGTTTATAGGCTTTCCTTCTCTTTTTTTAACTTATTTTAAAGTTGTGTTATAATTTACATATAACATTATTTAAGTTTAAGGAATACAACATGTTGCTTTCACGTATCCACTATTGTGTTAGCTAACATCTCTGTCATATCACACGAGTTGTCATTTCTTTTTTGTGGTGGGAACAGTTAAGATCTAATCTCTTAGAAAATCTGAAATTTATCATACAGGATTGTTGTCTAACCACTACGCTGTGAATTAGATCTCTAGAATTGTGTATTTACTGCTTGCAAGTTTGTGTCTTAAACAGCAGAGATACAAGCCAAGATCAACCAGGAGATGATACAGAAGTTAACATGTATTGCACTAGAGGCATGATTCTTGCCTGGCACCCCATATTTTCACACAGGCAAGGAACAGAAGTGGAATGGAAGGGGACTCAATCTGGACTCAGCACATCAAGGTCCTAGTTCTAGCTGTTCTTCATTGAGCGAAGTGATATTCAAATCACAAAGCCATCTTGCCTCAGGTGTTTCCTCTATGAAATAGGTGCAATAGTGTCTCTTCTGGTTGCATGGCAGGATTATAGTATGAATGGAACATGATGATGTATGTGAATATGTGTTGAACGTTGATAACCCACTATTGTGAGATCCCACAGGCTGGAGGTCATGTCTGTTTTATCCATCCTCTAGCTGACCTTCCTGCTTTGGTTATGGAGAATTATAACCTTATGGCTAATCATGGAACATACAGATTGGTGAGATTGCTTACAAGGAAGAGCTGCGGGACCCCAGATACCCTGATTGCCGAGTGGTGGGAAAGAGCAACAGCTGCATGTATCCTCTTCTTTTATATTTATTTTCTTAAAGGTGTTTAAATTACTATTAAACATTTCATTTTGAAAAACACCCTCCTTTTATTCCCTGAACTATCTTCAGTGTGGGTATAGGCAAGTATCTATAAAAGAAACCAAGTGTCATAGTTGTTTTCTTCTAGTATTTCGAGGGGTCTGCAGGGAAAGAGAATTCTGGAATTGCTTTTCTCCCCAGTGATAATTTTTACATGAATCTGTATCAGGTTACATTTTCAAAACCTAGTGGAGAATGATTGCTTTGGTGCAGCTTTCCAAATCTTAGTGGCATTTCTCTGTGCAAGGATAATAAAGCTGTTGACTTGTTCTTTAGCTTGGGTGCCTCACCCTCTGGTTGGGATGTTTAGTTTTGGTGCTGCAGGTTAAAGAAATTGGTTTTCAAGTCAAGAGGTTGATGGTAATATGTCTCTTCCAGCTCCATGCATTTTGCTCAATTCTGCCCTGCCTTTCCTGATGGAACAGGTCCCTGTGTGCCAGCGACTTTATATGATTGTAAGATAACAGCTTAGGAGAGCTCAGAAGTGAAAGAAACAAATGAAACATTTTAAAATACCATCAATTTAATAGCAGCCTTTCCCAGGACAAGTAAAAATGTCTGCAGGGCAATTAGAAAGGAATTTTATTTTATTTATTTCTCTTTCTTAGTGGAAGAACTGGAGGGCTTGCCCCAGGCTGTTTTATGGTATTACTCTCTGGTCCCTGTGGTTTTGTACGGAGTTAGAATGTGAATAAATGAGTTCGTGTCATGTTTGTGAGCCTTGCATGGGACCTTGTTTCATCCTTTCAAGTTCAGAAGGCATGCATTAGAGGTTCCCAATTTTTTCGTGAGTGGAGGAGTTACTATTCTCTTTTTAAAGATTTATTTTTATTTATTTTTGCATAAAAGAGCTGGGCTGTAGGCCAGAGGTGCAGGCAGTGAGAGGATTCACTAGAGACAGAGTATGGAACAGCAAGGTGAACTGACTGAAACACACTGCTGAGGGGAGCAGCAGGTAGGACAGGAGAGGTCTGTTGTGCCATGTGGTTAACTCCCTGGCCTGGGATTGTGTAACAGGGTGGTCCCAGGAAAAGGGGAAGTTCCCAAAATCCTGGTTCCGCCCTAAGTGGGTAAAGCTGAGGATAAAAAAATTTCTGCAGAAAAAAAAAAGAAGGAGGGAAGATGGAGAACAGCAAGGAGACCTGGATGAAGCACGTGGAGCAGAGGGACATGTAAAGAAACTGTGCTTGCTTTTTGGTCTTGGACTGGTTGGAACAGATGTGGGTGAGAGACCCATGGGGAGGTTAGCAATGGCAGCTTTCATCTTAATTTTAATTTTGCTCTTTTCCTCCCAAATTTGTCTGACTCTTTCTGACCCTTTTCTATAAATCTCTATTAAAAGATCCTTTAAATGTGTGCCAAATTTCTAAGCCTTACTTTGGGCCAATCCTATTTGGCTGGACTTTTACCCTCAAAAAAATAAATAACTTTAAATACTTAGTAACTATATTCTTTGTTCTTTCTTTATTGTACCCTAATTATATTAAAATTCCTTTCCATTAAAAGTTTTATATATTTGTCTTAATGCGGCGGATGGCAAAACCCATTCAGAGAGGGCAAGCTTAAGGCTTCTAGGTGCTCCTCTCCCTGCCCTATAACAATTGAACTTGTGCCACAGTGGCTGGCGAGAGCTTGATGATGGCATTGAGACTTAACCCTTGTACCACCAAGGAGGCTGGAGTTACTGTTCTTGAAATTGTTTTGAGATCATTGAGGATTGTGGGAGAAGAGATACGATGTGGCAGCCAAGTTCCTACGTGAGAGATGATGCTCACTGCCTTCTCTGGTCTCTGGGGTTCCGGAGGGGGGTAGAGTAGAGGGCATACAGAGGGCAAATGACTTGGAGACCAATTGGCTTGGGCCCTCAAGTAATATACATGAACACCAGATTTACCCTTTGTAAGGTTTATATTACATTTTGATTTTTCTACACTGTTCAGTTCCTCTCTTAGATCATCAACCTTTTACGCACTGCCCTGAAGAACTTCCCCACAGAGACCTAATGCTGTCACCAGTGACCAATTGGGGAAAAAGAAAAAGTGGCAGCTGGGAATTGGAAAATGATATGCACTTCCTTATACCTAGGGCTATCAGCTCCTTTGCTAATCAGATTTTTGGAAGCAGCTCCATTTCCATATGAATTGCTCATTGGCGGTAAAGGTCACTAGGAATTGGTGAGCATTAGAAACCACAAACCAATTAGAATGTGGCAGTTTCTTTGCTCAGAATTGAATGTTGATTCAAATTGGCTCTGGTAATATGATGTTCCTTAATGAAACCATCATTGAATGGATTAGTAGAAGCTTTCCTGGGTTTAGAGAAAGACATAAAATGAGTAGCGGAGGGGCCTGGTATGGGGACAATGACTATTTGGTTCACTTTCAAGACTTTGTGCTAATAAATCTTCCCAGAGAGCCTCTTTTGCCTGCAATACGGATGAATGGCCTTTGAAAGCTTAATGGGGATTGATGCCATCTATTGATTACCATTTAAAGCACACCGTCCTAATTTCTAGTTGTTGAAAGAAATATGCTTTCCAGTGGAACAAGGATCACTTATTAGAAAGTCTAAGTCTGGTGGCTTGATAGCTTAAGTGGTCAGTTACTTCGTAAGGTAACTTAATGCCTGTTGGGATGGTGAACATACCTCTGCAGAAGGATAATACCAAACCAGATCCACGCCAATCTGACTATGTACTGATTACTCTGCAGATGGGCGTCCCTGGCTTCCTTCTCTGAAACGTGTGGGTGATTTCATGGGGGCAGTGGGTTGTTCTCAGATAAGCTTCGGCTACTACTATAGTAGTGAGGGTTAGGGTCAGCCAGGTTAGTTTCAGAAGGTCTTCAATAACTTTGATGCTTTCAATTCTGAGTTCCTCTCCCTGGTGGGGGAAGTGATCTTTTCCATAAACAGAGGTAAGAGGGATATCCTGAGCCAATGACGATTGTTGAAATTGTCCCACAACTCATCCTTTCTTCTTCAGGGAATGGAAACAGCTTTTAGCTAATCACTATAATTTCAAGAAATATACTCCTAGTTTCCCATGAAATAATTGGTCAAATCTCATAATATATGTAGAAATATATTTCTTACTGACATCTTGAGATAAGGTGATTTAGAACCAATATCAGTCACTATGGACCTTTGAGGAAAAGTCAGTAGTTATACCTGCCATTCAATAACTTGATTGAGAACCTTTCCTCTCTACTAACTACACAGGTGGTTTCTGGGTCATTGCTACAAGCAGTTATAGTGCTTAGAGTGGTCATATATAGGGTGGATTAATATTCTAATCAAAACCACCATATTTTCCTGGTTGGTCAACTGAAAAAAATTTGCATTCTTAAACAATACACTGGTACCTTTCTTAGAATCCAGTTGCTACAGACCAAAAATTTTGATGGTTTATTTATGTAAAAGTGGTTTGCCCATCATATTGTTCTTCTATAAATCTGCTTTGATTCCCTTTCATCTTTCCTCTTGACAGTATTTATGTAGCTTTACTTACTTTTAGTAGTGAACAACTCACTCTTTCCCCACTAAGATTAAGTCTATGGGAGGTGGTGTGGAGGTGGGGAAAAATCCACTCAAAGGAATTAAAACAATTATTAGCTTCCCTAAAAATTGACT
This sequence comes from Galemys pyrenaicus, assembly GCA_019455555.1. Classification (NCBI taxonomy): domain Eukaryota; kingdom Metazoa; phylum Chordata; class Mammalia; order Eulipotyphla; family Talpidae; genus Galemys; species Galemys pyrenaicus. Next base: position 2,188,059 of record JAGFMF010011922.1, read on the forward strand.
TATCAGCATGTATGTGAATACTTGAAGCAACCTTAATACATTTCAATAGGAAACCAAAGTCTAAAATAGAATATGTAATTTTATAGTCCATCACTCATCAGTCTTAGAGTCAATTACCTAACTTCTGTGAATTGCTGAGACAGAAAATCACTGCTTTTGTGAAAGCTATAAAGGAGAATAGATATTATTTAGCTCAGTCCCCTCATTATTTAAGTGAAGGGACTGAGGCAGACAGAAATTAAATGACTTGCCCAAGGACAAACGATCACTTTGTACCAGGTTGGGAGGCAAATCAGGAAGTTCACACTAGAGCTCTTGACAAGCCACTGGTTATGTCTCTCACAAGTCTTAGAGGACAATGAATTAGGTCACCAAACAAGTAGTGCTATATTTAAGATGTTCAGCTTTGATAACATTCGCATCCTTTCCCAATCTTCCCTTAAAAACACTGTGACTTTGCCTTTGTGAGAAGATGACAAAATATAAACCAGCAGGTCCAATTAGCTGCAAAGCACTTACTCTGAAAAATTCTTTTGTTGAACCGGAGTCCAGCGTCCCATAGGCAATTTCAGTCTGCTTAGCTAAGTCTTCAGCGCTCTCTATGGGAGAAACCATCCTCTCCACAGTCAGGAAAGCAGCGAGATTGGCAGTATAGGAAGAAATTATGATCAGGGTGAAGAACCACCAAACCCCTCCAACAATGCGCCCGGAGAGTGATCTACAAGACAAAACAAAGACCAGTCCAGACCCAGAGGGGCCAGATTTCAGTTGAAAGAATTCTTACCTTTATTTCTGGAAAGAGGAGTGTCTTCAGTATAGCTGATGAGGGAGGGGAGGGAGAAAACGATGTCCGGGAATGGAAACATCGAACAAAGGGGACACATGGACAACACCCCCTGTCTTGATGGCATATGGTGATGACACATGCGTAATGCACTTCACACCTGTACAGGCTTTAAAGAAGGATTTAAAAAAAAAACCAGCTCCTTCATATATTCAGTAATTGTATTTAGCCCATTCTCTTCCTGTGAGTTTTGCTGGGCACACTTGTGAAAAACTGCTTGATTTCCTTTAAGGCTAGTGGTTCCCAGCCTTGCCTGCACATTGGAATCACCAGGGATTTTTAAAGCATCTCTCCTGCTCAGGCCCACCCAAGATGAATTAAATCAGCAACTGGGAGGGGAACCCAAACATACATATTTGCAAAGCTGGCCAGACATGTGGAAATAGAGAAACATAACAAAGGGTCAGGGCAAGCAGAAGGGAGAGAGGTGGTTGGGAGTGGGGGAGGGGAGGGGCCCAATGGAACAAGGTGGAGGAGTTTTGGGGCCCTGGTGGAGGGCAGGGTATAAAAGTATGTTTGTAGAGGCCTGAACCGATAACCGAACCTCGCAATAAACATACTTTGGGGGTAAAAGATCCTCAGACTGTTAACTATCAAAAAGTATAAATAGAAATAAAACTTTCTCAGTGACTACAATGTGCAGCCTATGTGGAGAAGCGTGGATGTAAAGAGGTGTTATGGGAAAATCACAGAATCAGAAACCTTTCCATGTTTGAAGAGGAACGCGTGGGTGCTAATAAATGTACGCTACTCACCACAAGTTTTGCACTGAATAAAGACGCTGCCATTTTGAGGAGTTGGTCACCCACGAGGCAAGGGATCCATACAATAATATTATTCTCTGTCCATAAATGGCTAGTGGGGCTCAGGAGCTTAAGCTAAAGAGATGGAGACTCTTCCCTTTTACAAATTAAGCCGTAGACACAGTACAGGCCTCAGGTAGGAAACGATCTGTATAAAAGGATTTGAGAGGCACTAAAAGGTTTCTCTCTCCTCCAGGCTCCCCCGACTCCCACACCAAATAACCAGAACAAAGCCATCCTTATTGGGTCACCACAGAGATTCCTACTAATGTCATTATCCTCTGTTTCCTTGAGGAGGCTCAATCAAGAAGTAATAGTTCACCTCCGCGGCACCCATTATCACATTATCTGGCTTAGTCTGTGCAACTCGTGGTGAATAGGACAGCAGATAGGCAAGATTTATTAAGGGGAACTTTTTGTTCTTAAATGCCATGGTGCGCTGGCATTACCTGGAGTGTTTGCTAAAATTTAGACTCAGAATATCTAAGAGCCCAAGTTGCCCTTCTGAAGCCTCACAGGTGAGTGTAGTGCTCTGCATGCCAAACCCAGGGACATTGTTCTTCTACATCAGTGAGGCTCAACGCTGCCTGAACATCAGTATCATTGGGGGAGCTTGAGGCCAAACAAAGTGACCAAAAAAAATTTGCCTAGGCTGTACCACAAACCAATGAAGTCAGAATCTCTGGGGCTGGACCAAAGCAGCAGCATTTTTATAAAGCCTGGTGAGGTGGCATTGCCAGGCATGGTCCCACATCCTGAGAGCTACTCACTGAGGGAGCAAGGAGCAGGGGCTGTGGGAAATTAGGGGGCTGTGTGAGGGCATTAAGCGCTCAGTGATGGGTACTGGCTGGTACTGAGGAAACTTCATCTCTTTCACAACGTTGCTGAAGGCTGACTCTGTCTGCAGAAATGAAAATCTGGTCCCTAGGTTTTAGAAAACATTGCCACATTATCCCTAGGATAGTTCTGCTCTGTGGCAGAGCGCCATCTTGGTCAGGCTGTGTTCTCCCATGCCCAGAAAAGCCCAAAGGAAAGAACCCGCTCTCATAAAGTCAAGAATAGGCGTAGGAGCCTGGCACATCTCCAGACTCTGCGGGAAGAGGGCAGTTCTGGGCTGAAAGCTGGCAAATCAAACTCTTCTCTGTCTGTACTTGCATTTTGCCACTTTGAAGCAAATTTAAATTCCTATGTCCCAAGATAACCTTTCATTACCCTCTGGAAATTTTAGTTCTTTTAGATTTTACACACTGATCAAATAATTTTGGCAGGTGTTTTGATAGTGTTCTTTTTTTATTTGAAAAATCTGTAATTCCTGTTGGTCCCTGGATGCTGAGTATGACCCTTATTTATTTATTTCTGAATATAATCACTTTCAGCTTTTCAGATGTGAAAATCTGCTTTACAAGAGATTTTTCAAATGAATAGTTAAACTCTCTCATGATTTCATCTGGGAACATTTCCCCTTTCATCAGAAGAGGTAAAAAACATCTGGATGAGTCAGAAAGACTGTGTCACACTTCCACATGCTAAAAGTGTACAGAATATTTCAATTATGAATTTGGGCCTTCATTGTTGCCTTACATAGTTAATTTATTTTGGACTGATCTGACTCTGGAAATAATTTTACCATATAAAATATTAGTGCTCCAAAGTAGCATTTGTAGTAATAGGGTAATAAAAGTGATAACAATCTAGCTAACCCTATTGGGCACTTTCTGTGTGCCAGACTCTGTTCTAATTGCTTTACATGTGTCAACACTTTTAATCCTTCCTCCTTATGGCGAGGTGTTATTTTGCAGATAAAAAGGAAATTTACCTGTAAAGGAACTAAGGTACAGAGAAGGAAATAGGAAACAAAGTATCTTCCCTTATGCACTAAGAAAGAAATGCCCACATATCTGTAATATAAAACATACATACTTTATTTGAGAAAATCCAGAGTAGTGTGTAAATTCTAAAAGGTCTGATTTTCCTATAAATACTGAGAAATATAGTTGTGGGAAAACCAAGCATGTTTGAAAAATTATTGTTTGTTTTCTATTGTTCATCTGGAATGAACTGCGAATGTCACCATTGTTTGGCATCAAAGGGGTGTGACTGAGATCAGGGTGAAAACGGATTTTGGAGTGTTTTCAGAATCATGGTTTGGTATAGAAAGGAGTGGATTCTGCTGCTGCGAATACTAATGGTAGTTTATGCATTGTCTACTTGAAACGGGGAGAAAAATACAGTAATTTATGGAAATTACGCTTGTGCCTTTCTGTTGAGGCTAATGGGGTATGACTGTGTCTGTATGATTTAAAATCAAGCTGCACATCATAATCTGGTTATTTTGGCCACCTTAATGGTTGACTCAGATAATCAAGTGGTTGATCTGTATGACTCAGCTGAGATTGGTTGTTGACATGACTGAAAATAAACGTAAAGGCGCAATGCTCATTTTTGTGACCTCTTGTCTACATGACTTGACTTTGGCAATTATGTGATTAATATTGTGAATTTATCCATGAGTATGGAGAATTGGGTGCATAGCCACATAGAAAGGTCTAAGAGTATCCACAAGCCTCAGCATAGATGGAAAAGAAGCTTCCTTTGAATCAACGTTGATTGTACACACTTGCATTTAACATTCTCCTCTCACATCAGCAGTAGTTTTGACCAGAGTCTTGGAGGAATTTCTGCCACTTTCTTTGTGGGTATGGCATGAATACTTAGAATCTTTTCCCTGAGAAAAAGTACATTGGGATGCATAGGGAAGAAACTCTGTAAGAATTTTTACATTTCCCTTCTCTCATTAGTGAAACTGTAGCCATCTAAACTCCACATTTCACATGGAGGCCGTGTAAAACATGACTGATGGGTCAGCCCCATCACATTTTAAAAAGGATCTATTAAAACCAGACAAGACTTTATAGTTGAGTTAAAAAGACCTGTCATTTTTGAGTGTCTTTCCCTCTATTAATGCAGCTTCAAAATGTTTAACATTCATTTCAGATAGTTTTGTTGTACAAGACAGAATTTGAGGTTAGCATAATGAAATGACTGTAAAATGCTGCAAGTTAGTATTTATAAAAATGCATCATTAGGAGCAGATCATACCTTTTGAAGAGATGTAAGAGGAGGCGTGGAGTTAATGGAAGTAAATTAGCAACAAGGAAAAGACACAAAACATTGCAAAAATAGTATATGATGCTCTTGTTATCTGCAATCACAAGAAACTAGAGTTTCTGAGTTAATAATAAAATGTATTTTATGACCTCTAAAGTGATAATAAAAGTGATCTATGAGCTGTAACCTTCAGCCTGTAAGTAAATTTTTTGAAACCTACACTTTACTAGCATCACAGGACGATGAGCTGGAACTGCAAACCACTTTTCCTTTGCAAAACTCTTTATCATTCGTTTCCCCTCCTTTTTTTCTCCCAAAGTATGGATCATTCCTACAGTCCGTTCAATGCTGTGTCTATGATAGATTTTTTTAAAAATGTGCAGAATCAATCTTTAACTCTTACAGTCTTTTCTGATTGGAATAAGTAACCAAGTCCCAAAGACTGAAAACTATGGCTTTCAGCCAGAAAAGTCTGAAATAGTTGTAATGAAAATCCTGCTATTACATCATTAATTTACTACCACGTCACTACTTCTTTGAAGTGAATTTGCAGTAGGATGAAGACACTGGTCATCCATCAGCAAAGAAAAGGATTTTGCTCAAAATGAAGTAAAAAAGTTCTGTTGTCCTAAATGCCCAAAAACAGATGAGTGGATCGGGAAGCTGTGGTACATATACACAATGGAATACTACTCAGCAATAAAAAATGAAAAACTAGACGCATTC
>JAGFMF010011922.1:2193589-2207754 GCA_019455555.1 Galemys pyrenaicus
AAAAACCAAAAATGAAAAGACAAGGACAAACTGGGGACACTTGGTGGGGAGGGAAGAGGGGAAGGGTGGAGGGCAGACGGGAGCATGGGGGACTGAGGTTGTGGTGCACTGGTGTTATGGTGATGGGGAATACATGGGGATTACAATTGATGTCAAATATATGTAAATTAAAAAATTTATATTAAAAAAATAAAAGTTTTTTTTAAAAGTTCTGTTGTCTTTTTTCTATTTTTTTATTAATATAAAATATATTTTTTAAAATTTACATATACTTGCCATCAATTGTAATCCCCATGTATTCCCCATCACCATCTCACCAAGTTCTGTTGTCTTTTATCCCATTCATTTTACACCCTTCATGTCTATTATTCTGCACATACTTTCCATTTTAAAGGAGAATGTATGTCTCAACCAACCTGGGCAGATCCCCTACCCTCTCCTCCAAAGAATTTGACAGCTTTAAAACATAACAGGAGAATGATGCCCTTGGAATAATCTGTGCAGTCATTAGATTCAAGTCAGTGTGTTCTCTCCATTACCTCTATTTTAATTCCCCCAGCCCTGATATTTTCAACTTGGCTAGCCTGCAGATGTCCTTGCAGCTTCGAAGAAAGTCAGCAGGGGGAGCATTTGTCAGGAAGGATTTGGGCTCTTGTGCACTTATGGGTTCTATTGAAGTTTTACGAAGGAAATAAATTTCAGGTTTTGAAAATTGCAGTTTGTTAATATAAGAAGGACATTGTAGAATAAAATAATCAAAATATTTGCAAGTGGTGTGTCGTTAAGGAAAGTCCTGTACAGGTTCCAGAAGGAATGTTGGTTATTTCTCATCAGAAATCAGCTTTTGGCATTAACTAAAATATTTGTTGTATTCCTAAGGAGATTTAGGGATGAAAATATAAACACAATATTAAGTATTAGTATTTGTGAAACTAGGATGGCTAAAAGCAGCTGGTTTAATAAGCATAATGACTAACATTTATTGAGAACTAACTATATGCCAAACCCTGAGCTTTATATTTACAGACAAGGAAGAAGGTTTAGCAAGGTTTCGTAACTCATCCCAGGTTACACAACTGCTAAGCAGATTGTGAATCTAGTGAGACGAACTCCAGTACCCACACATGTAAGCTCTGTGCTCCCGCCATCCAGATATACCCACTGCTTATCTCCTCAGCCCTTTCAGGTGGAAGGTTGAATGGAATCTCTGTATACCCTTGCCTGACTCTCTCCAACAAATCATTTCATATGTGGATAAATCTCATCTTATTACATTGATTACTCTCGCTAAAGTTGATTCAGTCTTCAGTAACATTGTCCATACTAAAAAATTTGGGTTAGTTGAAAATGTCAACCCTAATATTGACACAGACTCTTTGAGCATGTGGGATGCTGTCAGTCACTTTGATAGAAATGGAATGATGTTCACTTTTCCTCCTCATGTCTTGTGGCTGATTTCTTCGTCTTTTACTGTGAGTGAACATATGCTCAGTAGCATTTTAGATGCTCACTACCTACTTTCTTTAGCAACCAAGGTAAAGATGGAGTTTCATCAGAGGTTGGGAAATTGGAAAACAGCTTTTGTGCCTGAGTACAAGGAAAATGATGGAGCAAACACTGCACCCTTAGGCTGGTGGTGGGAGGCATTGTGTGGTATTGGAAATGATTATGCAACTGACTCTTAGAATGTCTGACCTGAGGTTTCATCACATTATCTCTCTGGATACTGGTCCTTGGCTTATGATACTGGGAAGAGTATCACAAAATGAAAAGAGCACGGGTTTGGGAGCTAAGTTTGAATACTGGCTTAGCTATTACAGTGGTGGGTCACCTTCTTCAACTTAAAAATAAGCATAGTGCCTGGTTCGTGGCATTATTTTGAAGACTAACATTCACATAATAACGTAGGTAAAGCTGCCATAAACCCTGTGATTTCCGTGAAGAAGGTTGTCCTTCTGCTTTTAGGAAAAGGAAGCAGTTGGATTAATTTGCCTCTGACATCTCCTTCTGCTACAATATATGATAAATCTATTTTTAAATGTTGCCTCTTATAATTCTTTGAATTGTTTCAATTTTGAAAAAATAGGGGTGAATGATGCATGCTCACATTTGGGCTTTCTGGAAAGTTTGAATTCCAAATATGGCCATTAGACAGAAATAAAGTCTAATGCTGGTGTTTGCAGTTAAGGCGACTAGAAATCGTATAGTGCAACTATGTTATTATGGGTGTGTGTAAATCTGTTAACAGAGGTGCATAATGCAGTGGTGTTTGCTGCTATACAGTTGAGAGCAAATATATAAGCAACCGATAGAGCTCTCAAGGAGAAACATGTCTCCTCCTTACTTGTACACAGTAAATACACCAAACAGCATAACATTTTATCAAAAGGCTTAATTATATAATTTTTTTTTGAAGAACATAAAGTGTGGAAGGAGAGCTTGCCCAGTTGGCAGAAAATGTAGAATTCATACAGGTAATAATTTATTACCCAAAAGCATACTAGGGATTATACTTGTTACTCTAGACCAGTGTTGTTCCATAATCTGTGTCCTCTACGGCTGGGTTGAGTTACTACCAGCATTGAAAAAAAAAAGTGAAACAGTAGATAATAGCACACACGTCACATTATAAGGGCAACATCTGGAAGTCTAGTTATACACGTTCACTGAGTGGTGATGAGAAATGTGCCTTTCACTTAGGGCCACGGTCAAAAATTTGCAAGCCATTGCTCTATATGATAATATCTAGTACAGTATAATACAATTAGTATTTTGGAAAAAAAAGCATTTGACACATTTTCTTGCTATAGCAGAGCCACAGCTTCTGTTCTTCCACAAAATAAAAAATCTGTCCAGCATGTCATTTGCTGGCCGTCGTCTTTAAGTTATTACTTAATGAAGCAATATGCATAAATACTTCTAAAAACAAATGGCTTTTTAAGAGTCCTATTTGAGCATGCAGCACTCCATTGGGGATATTGCAAATTTAGTTTTGGAAATTCACTTGCAGAAACCAATAAAAGCTCCAGCCTTAATGACTCTTTAGCATTGTCTCAACACAGATTACTGGCCATGTTAAAAATCATTCAATTATGGAATCACTCAGAAACTGTAGTCTCTTGAAGCAAACACTGAAAAAAATAAACTAGCAAAACAAGTGAACTCCCAGATGATATCACAAAATTATACACATTCTAAGCACAAAAAAAGGAACAGGAAAGAAAATAATTTGGAGAATCTGACCAAACAGATTGAGGGTTGTAAAAAATATGACGTATGAATGAAGCGGACTCTACATGTGACACTAAATAGCTGCTGAAAATGTTAGTGAATTATATTGCAAAGTTTCATTTTAAATGTTTTGTGCTTCAAATAGATGATCTCAAAGGGAAGTATGCTGGAAAAACATGGTAGGTAACCTTTTGAGTCCTTATATTCTACTTTTTTAAGATTTATTTATTTATGCTTATAAGCACTGGGGTACAGGCCAGAGGTGGGAGGGGGATGAGAAGATCCACCAGAGACAGAATGGGGAACAGAACAGGCAGATTAACTGAAACACACTGCTGAGGGGAGCAGCAGGCGAGGTAGGAGAGGTCTGCTGCGCCATGTGGGTTACCCCCCTGGCCGGGGCAGGGATCAAACTCATGGTGCAGTGGCTGTGGTTTGCTTCATAGTGCATTGCTTAAACCACTGCACCACCAGAGAGGCCCCTGAGTCCTTATATTCTAAATGAAAAGTTCTATTTGTTTGTATGATTGATTCTAGTCAGTATTTGGATTAATGTTCAATTTTACCAATACCACACATTTTTATTTCAGGAAAAAAACCCCACATTTTTTCTCTGATTACAAAAGATGTGACATTTGCTTACAAAGTTTTATGATTATGAATTAAGTTACCATCACTTTTGTTTAGTTAACACAATCTATGTAGGTCGGGCCTAGGATATTCAAATTCAGTATTTTCAATAATGTTACTGAGATAACGCTTGCATCCTATAAAATTTGCCAAAGGAAGCATATAGATAATGATCTTAGTAAATAGAGACTTGAGTGATCATTGCCACAATCCAGTTTTGCAACATTTACATCAAGTTCCATCAAATTCCATCAAGTTAATCCTGACAAGGCTCTGACTAGTGTGGGGGCATTTACTCCATGTGCAAAATTGAAGGGAGTGTAAAAATTTCATGAATTCAGATAAATATTATTTTAGTGCAATATTAAAAAAAATAAAAATGCACAAAACCCTAATGTACTTTCTGTCTTAGATTTGCCTGTTCTGGCAAATGGCATAATGCAATATAGAATATTCAATAAATGGAAACATGTTACTTGTGACCTGTGACACATCTTTCATTTAGCAGATGTTTTCAGATGTTGTAACATGTGTCAGTAGTGTTTTCTTAATTGCTGAATAGTATTATATTGTATGGATATGTTACACTTTATCCATTTTCCAGTGGATGGACACTGAGGTCATTCCCATTTTTTGGCTATTGTAAATAAAGCTTGTACGTGGAAATATTTTCCTTTTTAGTACATAAGAGTGGAATTGCTCTGTCATATTTCAAGTGCATGTCTAACTGCAAGAATGTGCCAAATCATCTTCTAATTTAGCTGTAGCATTTTGCGTTCACACTACTAATGGGTGACAGTTACAGTGATTCTACAGCCTCGCCACCACTTGGTATTGTCTATCTTTTTGACTATAGCCATTCTAGTGATATCTTTTTATTTTAATTTGCATTTTCCTAATGACTAATGAATATGTTATGTGTTTAGTAGCTATTTGCATATCTTATTTGGGAATATAGCTCCCTATTCAAATCTTTTGTCCACTTAAAAAGTGGGTTGCTTGTCTTATTCTGTCCCAAGAGGTCTTCAGATAGTCTGGGGCCAAGTCATTTATTGATATATGGCTTGCTAAGATTTTCTCCTAGTCTATAGCTTGTTCTTTCATTTTCTTTATGGTGTCTTTTGAAAGTCAAAAGTTTCGAATTTTGATGAAGTTGTTTATGAATTGTTAAAGTTGTGCTTTTTATGTTCTGAAAACTCCATCCAATCTAAGATCACAGACTTCCTCCTATATTTTCTTTTGGCAGTTTTATAATTTTAGTAATAGAAGTTGGACAAGATATTACAATGAATAGTTCTAGGCAGTCTGCAAATGAGAAAGAGGATGCTGAAAGGGGAAGGTAGGTGGGATTTAAAGAAGTTTTCTACTTTCAAATCTTTTCCTCATCCAATGTCTGGACAAATGAGAAAACAGCTTAAATAACGAGGATACCATGCCTATTTAATCTGTGTGTGATTTAGTATTAGCATTATCTGAACATTAATATTAGCTGGCAATGTTACCTTTACCCAGAATTCACGTCTGCTATAATGTGTTTAAGTATGCTTACCTATTAATGTAGGAAAGACGTTCAAAACAACACCAATAACACACTCACTTCATGGATGCAGGCGGATGGAATGGCTGGATGACAATTTGCCACTGGATGGAATGTTAAATGAAAACATCTGGACTTGAGATGGGCAGCTATCAGATGTACATGAATGACTCATGGCGACAAAATGCAAGGAGACATTGGGTGTAACATAGAGACAAACCTTGGAGAAATATCACATCCTTGCTGCATAAAGGCACCCAAGGAAAACCATAGACTGTTAAATATTCCAAATTCGTTTGGAGGATCAGGAGGGCTTTGTGGGTCACGGGGTTCTTCATTGTTGTCTTCCAAGTGCCATTCATAAGGGCTGAATCTGCTGACTAGGAAAAGAACTACGCTGACTCCAATGTAAGCGAAGACGATGCACATCCAGATTTCATAAGCCAAAGGATCCAGAAAGGAGAACACGCCTGGCTTTGATTTCTGAGGCTTCTTTATCATGATGGAGATACCCAGGCTCATAAATGGCTTTGAGAAATCTATGACTTCTTCACGGACCAGCGTTATAGTGAGTGGAGCAACAGCTATATCAGCCCTCTGGAAAAAAAAATATATTTTTTTATGCTTGGAGACAGTATTTCCATCAGTCATTTACATGTAATATATGTCTTTGGTGAGAATATAGTCTTAATGTGACTACAACCCATCCATAGGTCAATGCTTTGGTTAGAAGAGTGGTAGAATTCAGTGGGTTCTCAGGTGCTTTACCTTGAGGGTAAGTGAAGAAAAGGATGACTAGCTTTTTGTCTTGTGTGGCGTACAGACCGAGGGCAACTGACTGAGTTTTTATTTTTTTGGCCACCTTGCAACTCAAACTGTGCTTCCCTTGTGACATACCACTATTAAAACTCTGACTTTCATGATTTTATGTCTTTGCTACCTCACTCGAACTGCGGCAAGCATAATAGTTTATATTTCTTAGATTTTCCCTCCTCTTCATCGTGAGGTGCAACAGTGCTCACCTTAATGCTTGAGTGTTTACTATCATTTTTGAATTTTTTGAGAGTATTAAAACATAGGTCTTAAAATTTTTTTATTTATATATTTTTACATAATTATTCACTTCTGTACAATGTATGCTTATATGCTTTCTCCTTTCAAGTGTATTTCCTGTAAAATTTCCACCACCAATTCACCTGTGAACCATCAACATAGTCCCTTGTGCTTTTCTCTTCCCTATTTTGATTCTTCTCCCTCCTGCTCCCTTGCAGAAGGTCTCTGATTTATAGCTGTCTGCTAATTTTGTTTATTTATTATCATTTAAATCATTGGTTCTTTTAAGACTCATTTTTCTATCACTGCAACTGATCCTAAAGAAACTGTACATGCTTAAAAAATAAGTTGATTATTAAATATGATATATGCCAACGTGAAAGAATTCTGCATGAGAAATAACAGCTATTAGAACACATATTCACTTACATAGTAAGCTATAATTTCTAGTGATAAATATCAGTCATAGTCACATGCACTGAATCAATAAAATACATGTCAGTGGTGCATTGCATAATTAGCTCAGGTGAAGGGCCTCCCTGGTGGCGCAGTGGGTTAAGCAACGCACTATGAAGCAAACCTCAGCCACTGCAGCACGAGTTCGATCCCTGCTGCTGGCCGGGGAGGGAACCCACATGGTGCGGCAGAACTCTCCTGCCTCGCCCGCTGCTCCCCTCAGCAGTGTGTTTCAGTCAGTCTGCCTGTTCTGTTCCCCACTCTGTCTCTGGTGAATCTTCTCACCTCCTGCGACTCTGGCCTGTACCCCAGCTCTTATATGCATAAATAAATAAATCTTTTTAAAAAATTAGCTCAGGTGAAGGCAGACAACATTTTCATATTAATCCTATGAAAATAGGCACAAGGAATTTCTGTTCTTATTTCTTTTGTCTTCCACAGTTGTTCCTTTATGACAGAAGTAGGTTTTAGTCTAGATCCGGGCCTTAAAATGTACACTTAGAAAAAAGCTTCTGACTAAGGAAAGATTATTGGATGGTGTGTCAGATATGAAGGGAAAACACCAACTTTGACAACCATTTTTAAAAGTTAAATATAGAGTTTTAATATATCTACCAGTGTAGAGAATGGGGGAAGAAAGTCTGAGATAAGAGTATATTTTCAAAGAAATGATGTTTTATTACCTTAAATTACATTTACTCAAACTAATTAGGAAGCATGCCTTAATTAATGAGAGGAAATGCAGACAATAAACAGCTAGCTAACATTAATTCAGTGCTTACTCTATGTGAGGCACTGTGATAGGATTTAATTCTCACAGTAACTCTGAGGTTGGTATGTGATTATTTCCATGTTAGAGAAAGGGAAGCTGAGCCACTGAGGGAGGAGCTGGGTTTAGAATACTGAACTTTAGATTCCAGACCTGTCTTAACCGCATAATGTTCTAACCCCGCAGAGGTGGACAGATTTCTACTCCTACGTAGAATTCTCAGTCTGTCAACCCCTCTCAGGTTTTCTCCAGTGTGTATTTGGGTGCCTGGCCTGTGAAAGCGCTATTCTAGGTCTAAGGATGAAGCCGTGTATGAGACAAATGAGAGGCGAAAGTCCTTACTCTCCTGGAGGGCATCTTATATCCTAGTGGAAGGTGCAAAAACTTTGCATTTATTAAAGCCAGTAGCTGACAACTGTATCTTGGTGTCTCACCCCCATCTCAAACTCACCATTTAAAAAATTCAATCCATCATCTATTACCCTAATGCTGAGTCCCCTTGAAACTGTGAAAGGTAAGCTTTTTATTATTAAGTTATTTTTATATATTTGACATCAGTTGTGGTCCCCATGGAGTTCCCACCACCATTTCACCAGTGCACTGTCACCTCAGTCCCTTGTGCTCTTTCTGCCCTCATCCCTGTCCCTCCCCCCTCCACAAGGTGCTTTTGATTTGTCTTTGTCTTTTTGTTCTTTATTTTTTGATTACTGAATAGTATTCCATTGTGTATATGTACTACATCTTACTGCAGTCATCTATTTTTGGGCATTTGGGTTGTTTCCAGGTCTTAGAAAGGTAAGTATTCTAAGCTTTCCCCAGTAGCCAATCCCCCCAAATCCTCTCCTCTCTGCAGGTGACCCTCCCTCTTTATTGAGAGCATGGAAGCCATCTGCTGTGAGCTCTGTCATGTCAACGTTGTCCTACTCAACACATTACTGTGTCTTCATAGATCCCTTCTGTTATTCCCATCTCAGGGAAAGTGATGCTCTAAGATTTGATCTACTTATGCTTTGCACCCCATATTGTTCTGTCTCTTCTTAAAATTCAGCTTAGTTTATTCTCGTTCACTAATTTTTCCTGCTCAATCTATTCCAGTGGTTCTCAACATGTGGTTCCCTGGACTAGCAGCACCAGTCACCTATGAGCTTGTTAGAAATGCTAATTCTCAGGTCCCACCCCCAATGTAGAGAATAAGGAGCTCTGGGGCTCAAGATTCTCCAGGCGATTCTAATGTTGACTATAACTTGAAAACCATTGATTGATCTTATTCACTTAAAATCCTACTCAAGTACTTCTGTTTACTGACAAACAAGAATGATACAAAAAGCACTCCTTTACCTCCTTTTGATCCCGTTACCCTCCATGTGCCCTCTCTTCCTACCATCACCAATCTTCTCTAAAAAAATAGCTGGTCACTATATCTTGATTTTAACATTTTGTTCTTCTGCACCTATGATCTAAGTTAATACCTCTCTAATGGACTGACACTGCTTCATGTACTTAGTTTACAAATTCAAATCCCTCCCCCCAGACATCAGTGGCTCATGCAATACCATTGGCCTTGTGAACTATATACCTTCTTTCCTTGACTCAACAGTAGTGTACTGAATACGATGGATTCTTCCTACTTTGAGTAGTCCATCTCTGGCTTTTCTTCCTACTTTGGCTCTCTCAATCAAGGTATACCTTCGTACCCCTCAGTGTATTTACAGAACCTGCTGGCTTAGGGGATAATCAGTGAAGGTTTGTGGAATAAGCAAGACTCCTGGCTTTCTCCCTTCAGTGCTGTTACCTGTGACTTCAACTCTCAACCCATGGTAGCTAACTCTGGAATCACTACTTCCACATTTTTAACTGGAAGGGAGCCAAAGACAAATTTTATCTATTTTACCCTCTTGCCTGGGGCCAGAACTGGTCCTAGAAACAAAAACTACTTAGGAGAATAGAATGGGCCAGAAAGCTAGTGGGGTGTGTTGGCAGAGAGCATCTGAATCAAGTAGAAAGAGCCTTGTTATGCCAAGAGCATCACAGAAAAAGCCACCTCTGTCCTTGCCAACGTGCTTCTGCCTCGTGCTCAGGACATGCCCTGTGAGTGTCACAGGGGATCTCATTTAAATGTAATGAATGGTTTTGGAGCTTTTAGTCTAAATAATTGCTAGTTCTAAGAGAAACGGTCATTTCTTTGTTTTAAAAGAAAGAAATAAGGGTGTTTGAGGGAGAAAACCACTTTGGACTGAATTTTTAGGGCAGTGGGGCTTTTTCCTGGAAGTACAGAAAGAGGTTTTGGAACCCTTACATTGTTTATGAGAAAATAAATGCGTTCAGTAGCTGAAACTCCCTCCAGCGATAAGCTCAGCTAAGTAGAGTAAGAGGTAGCGAGACAGCCCAAGCGAGACTTCGTTCGTGCACAGGAACCTGCAGCAGAAGAATGGATTCCCAAGGAGGCTACTTGTAGTTTGAAGTACCTTTGAAATCACAAAAGATAACAGGAAAAGCCTGCTCTCCTCAGGCACTCGCCTTTTCCCCTCCCTTTGGATATTCTGCCTTTTCTGTGTTCTTTCTTAGGAGTTAAAGAAGATGGAGTTTGGGTTTTGGAGGGTGCTTTCCTCAAGAAAGAGCAGCATTAAATCTGTGCTCAATTAAGCCTCATTGATGTGGTCCTGGCTTCAGAAGGAGAATCCCCAGGCTGAACCTTCAGAAAGCCCCCTTGCAGATGGAAAAAAAAAAAAAAACAAAAAAACAAAGGAACAGCAAAACGCAGGTGGAAAAAGTTTCAAATAATAGAAGGAAAAGGAGCTACTGATCAAACCTCCAGGATGGCTGCTCGGTAGGAGACACAGCCTCCCTCCTCTCACACAAGCTCGGTGAGACCAAAGCAGCAGATTTGTCACATCCGCTCGTAGTAAGCCAGTAAGCCGTGGAGAAGCCCTTTGCTCTCGCCACCACTGTCCCTCCCTCTGAGAAGGCTGTCGTGATGGCTGCTTATGTCAGAGTTTAGGGCCTGCCTGCAGAGCAGCAATCACAAGATTTTGAAAGGAAACAGAGAGGAGCAGGTAACTAACTACTGTCAGAAAAATACCCATTTAGCTCTCCTAGGACTGCCATAGCGTGCAAGTGAGGGGAGAAGGTCACTTTCAAGGCAAGTTGAAGATTTAGGAGGCCAACATGGATGAAAAAGGCATCTCCCTCAGTAGCCTTCCTTTCCTGGTCTCTGCTCCTTACGCCCGCCTGCTGAGGCTGGGAGGGTGTTGAGTTGTTGAGGGGGCTAAGGACCAAGGCGAAATTCTGCAAGAATGCAGTGCCTCTCTGGCGTCCTAAGCCAGGCTAGTGGCCTTTTGTCGCTGGCCTTTGCCTAGGTGCGTCACAGCAGCAGGCAGGCCACGTTCAGGTCTGCCCCAGTAAGTGTTGCTCTCGGGTTCTCACTGATGGACAAAAATCAGCAAATGTGAAAAGCTCAGGGTAAGAGTTCGCTGGCGGTGTTGCGGGCATTTTGACTAAAAGGATTTTAATCAAGCCTCCTAAGAGTGGCCGTGTGGGCTCAGCAAACACACGAAATTAGGTTTAATTTTTGTACTCACAAGTGCAAACCAGGAGCCACTGCATTATTAGGAGATTTAACTGGAGGGGATTTATAATCTTTTTCATAGGCGGGTTGCCAAAGTTGCAAATTTCATAAAACTTAAAAACCTACACACTCTCGTACATTTAGAGCTGAGGCACTTAAGCATCTGACAGGTTTAAGATAGACATGACACTTTTGTTTAAATGTCATCAAAATGATTTTTGAGCGAAAAGGCTTAAGATAGATCTCGAAGTATTTTTAATCTGATTACCTGCTACCAAACTTGTAATTCGCCTGGAGAGTATATATGAGCAGGCACCACTGTAAAGCACTTTCTGAAAGCAAGGGGGAGGAACAGGAGACAGGGGTAGGCAGTGTATTGGCATGTAACGTATATGCTATTGTGTTTTCCAACAGAAGACGCAAACGTACCCTCCTTAACCCTGTACCAACCATAGCCAGTAGCGTCTGGCATTCATTTGTTTCCTCTGGGAAGTTTAAATGTGTTGGAGATAGGATTGGGGCAGAATCAGGCTAGACCATCTGAATATGGTTGCATGTTGGGGGCCAGAACTTAAACGGCTTAGTGGCTGTGCCCAGTGGGATATTTGCTGTGTGCAATTGTTAAGATCTGGAGAAAGCAATGAACCCTATTTAAATCTGTGCAGCAACAAGCAGTGTCTCAACAGGATTGCCTCGTTTCTGTATCCAGAACAGATGTCTCAGTCTGGATCTATTGGTTGGGTTTCCTTGTCCCTCAGGAGCTGAGAGAGTTAAAAACAAAATGAAGTAAAGAGTGTCCCTGGAATGGGGTGAGACTAAATTTGGTTGGAAATATTTCCCTCCCCTCTCTGCTCAGCGTGGCAGACTTCCACGCATCATTAGTGCTCCTTCCTGGAGTCCCTTTGCCTCATTTGAGAGAGGGGCACTTTTATCAAACCATCAGCCCTTCTGCCAAAGCCTAGTGTAATCACCTGAAGAGCAGAAGAGACTCGTTGGCACCTGTTACAGGACCCTTGCTTCTCGGCCTTTTGGCTGGAAGGACAGATCGACTTTCTGTCTTTCCTAATGGGAAATGAATGTATCTTAGGACAGTGACAACCTAGGAGATAATTTCTTCTAGGTAGAGAAATAAATGTCAGTGTGAAAAGCATCTATAAAATTGCCATTTGTCCCGGGAGTGCGAGGGAGTCTAAGTCTGCCCAGGGGATGTGACCTGGAATCAACCATTGCCCGGCTCCAGTGCTGTCCTTAAGCTCTCTGCTCTCTTCTGAGCTGGAGTATCATCTGGACAGTAATCTGTCTGGCCTTTCTCAAGACAACTCCTCCCTCTTTGACCTTTAGCCTTAGTGCCAAGTGTTAAGAACACAAGGAACATGGCAGCTGACCACGAGGAGGTGACCTTTCATCATTTGGAACCTCAATCCTTTCAGCCTTTTCCCTGACTCTTTTTCTGCCAGACTGGATCCCTGCTTACAGGTCAGAAACCCTTGCTGTCTACAGTGGGTTTTCAAATATTTCAAGTCATAACTGGTGATGTGTGCTACATTAAACTGGAGGCAGGGTGGGCAGCTTAGATGAGTTTATAATCAACTAGATTGGAAGCCCTTTGAAGGCAGGTGGGGATGCCATATCTGATCCAACACCAACTTTCCCATCATCTGAAGTTTAGTAAACTGAACCAGTGGACCCAGTGGACAGAGCACTGGATCTGGAGTCCTTAAACCTGAGCGCTAGTCTGAGTTCTACCAGGCTGTGTGATTCTGAGGCCTTGTCACAATCCCTGCCATTCCTGTCCGACATCAGCCCGTGAGTTTTCTGGTTTACCAGTGGGCAGTTCTAATACCTAGTCCTGGCTGGCCCCACATTTAGCTATAAAATGAGTGAAAAGGTGGGCTAAAGGATGTCCAGAGCCCCACGAGCAGCAAAATGTCATTTAAATAATATCCCTAAAACAAATACAGTGATGTAAACCAATTTTACCTCAATAAACATAATTGGAGAAAAAAATGTCCTCTTTAAACACAGGTTATTTGGCAGCCAGGTTGGGGGTGGGGGGTGCTGTGGTGTGTAAGCTATTTGAGCTGGGGACAATTAGCATGTGGCTGTGTTATAGGCATCCAGCTGAAATCCAGACTGCTAAAAGCAGGTGGACAGTTCCAAGTCTATAACGTCCTGAAGAGCTTATATAATGGGGCACATTGTGTCCTACTGACGTTTGTTTCAAAAATAGCCTCCTTAGCAATACAAGATGCCTCAAACATCCACCTTGATTTGATTTTCTTTAGAGGAAAAAAACTATTTAAGAATCATCTGAAAAGAGGTTGATTGGCTTCTTCTTTAAGAAATTTAATTCATCTTACCTTTATGGCAGATACTAAAATGTCCTTTGCAAAGCTTTATTCATCCCTGCCTTTCTTAACGTTTTCCTATGCTGCTCCGTTTTACATACTAAAAACACAAAACACCCTAAACACAAAGGAGGGTGTATCTGTGTAGTTTTCTTTTTTTAAGAGTGTTCTGTTCTTTTTTAAAAAAAGGATTTTATTTATGCTTACAAGAACTGGGGTACAATTCTTGTGTGTGTTGTGGAGGAGGGAGTGAAAGGATTCACCAGAGACAGAGTGGGAGCAGAACAGGCAGATCGACTGAAATACACTGCTGAGGGGAGCAGGGGGTGAGGCAGGAGAGGTCTGCTGTGCCGATCTGTGTAGTTTTCATGTTCAAGAAATAGTCGCAAGATCTATGTGCTTGCTTATTAAACACTTAAGGAAATCGCTAGGGGTTTTCTGCCCTTCTTTTTCTTAAGAAACTTGCAAGCCACAAGAGGCTGTGTTATAGGCATCCAGCTGAAATCCAGACTGCTAAAAGCAGGTGGACAGTTCCAAGTCTATAACGTCCTGAAGAGCTTATATAATGGGGCACAT